>JBBPFJ010000528.1:0-88014 GCA_037975025.1 Excoecaria agallocha
TGCTCATAATTATTCAATTTCGATCATAATTATTAGGTTCCTCTATAACATAATTACAATTTAATATTAGCTATCATGCCCTCATGGAGTCAATTCCATACAGAGATGGTAACTTTCCTACAAACTCGTCCTATATATTAGAGGAGAAGCAACTCAGCTGATTACTATCCGAAGATAAACATTAAGAAATAGAGAAAGACATTTGCTTTAACTTGAATATTGACTTTGACCTTCGATTACTGGTGTGGTATGCTCGAATAAACTAAAAATGTTAAATATTATAGTAATTCAATACGTAAATTTTCTCAACTTCCCTAAATCCATTGAAGTCTGCAAGAATTTTACAGGGAAAATCGTGACAATGGCGCTTGAATTTTGGATTCTATATCTATCATTCTCTGTTTCCACTAAAGTTTTCATCGTCTATATTTTCTTTATATATATATATATATATATTCCACTCCAGCTACCAAAATATTGACTCTGCAAAAGCATTTGCATTTCACCATCACTTACCACCAACCAAATGGCCAAAATCTCCAAGATCTTCCAAGCCCTGCTTGCCTTTCAAAAACACTCACAGTCCGCAAGTTGCACCAAGCACAAACGATGGTGGATTTTTGCAAAACCATACCGCCAAACATTTTATCGCAGTAAGAGAAGAGTCCCAAGCATGCGATCGCACTAGCCTTGGCCCTGACTGATGTTGCGGCGAAGATTGTGAGGCCTGATGATTTGGCCGCCCTTAAAATTCAGGCGGCTTATCGAGGTCAATTGGTAAGTTACACTCTTTACTTTTAACGACCACTGAGGTAGTAAATTCGCATGCTAATAGTATAGCAAAAGCTTGCAATTTCCGTATTCAATGACTGAATTTTCCTTCAATAAATGCCCTTTTCTTGCAGCGTGATAAGTATACTTATATGCATTTTTTTATTAATCTGTGATTAATGGATTTTTATGTACATGGTCAAGGCAAGGATGGCGTTGCGAGCTTTAAAAGCATTGGATATTGCAAGCCCTACTTTCTCTAATTAATAACATGTTATAAAAGTTGTTATTATATATTTGAATCCCAGCCCAAGAGGTGTCGTGGTGTAGTTGGTTATCACGTCAGTCTAACACACTGAAGGTCTCCGGTTCGAGTCCGGGCGACGCCAATAATTATTCATTTTTTGGGCTGGGTCCATTCTAAGACCATCCAGGCCCACTGCCTTTGATAACTTGTCTGCTCAACTTTTTTGTTTATTGAAAACGTGAAAATCAAAGCCCCACCGTTTTTGTTAATCACCTATGAATATGCATCACTCTCTTGGAATTGAAAGAACAGTACGAAAATCACACCGTGTCCAAATTACCAGTGCCATAGACTTAATCATGTACAGGCATAAAAGCACAAAAGAACGAATCAACAAATGAAACCATAAATATAAATCAGCCAAAAGGATAGTTACAAGAAAAAATTCTAATGACTTTTGCTACAAAGTTATCAAAGACACGAGGAATCCTATCAATTATCGCATTTCCACTTATCAGTAGGTACACAACTCAGATAATGGCACCAGCTGCAGTGATCATTCCCATTTACTCCTCTAAATAGCATCACCAATCCAACTGTAAAACTGCAACATGCACAGAAAAATACCGAGATATTAGAAGAAGCACATCACTAATAGTTTTCACTTGGTTTTTTGTATTACTTACCCCACAACAAGTAGAGCGATGGCAATAAACAAGAGCACGAATTGGTAAGCATTGTGCCTAGATTTTACACGAGCACCGGCAGTTAGATTTCTGCGTTCATACCACCCAAACTGCGGACGAAGTAGTAGGACAAAACCCAGAAGAAAACCAGTCAAGAATCCTCCAATGTGTGCAAAGTTGTCAACATGTGGAAGAATTCCTACGGCCAAGTTGATGGCGATGATGATCACAAGCGTCAACAGAGCTGCAATCTGCTTGGACAAGAGTTATACATATTATTTGCCTCGGAAAAGCAAAATTTGATAATTCAAATGTATTATTATACAAGTAAATCTTTATTATGGAAATGCCACCAATCTGAAAGAGTCTTGTAATTGGTGGTTTTAGCCTAGACCAACATTGTACTACAAATGAAATAAAATGCTAACCAAACCAGCAAGTTGAGAGGCATTTGCAAATTCCATTTCATTGTTCAAATGTCCATGAAATATGTTAAAGTTTGAGTTTTGCTTGATGCAGAGGGAAGAAACGAATTAGAATGTGACAGTAAACCGAAGCATTGCCAAGATACCTTATTACTATAGATTGTCCAATTAGTTAGTAGCTCTGATAACATAGCCCCAAGAAGGCCAAACAAAGCACCAGAAGCACCGACAGAAATGTTCTGTTGAATAAAGAGCGCAGACAGTATGCTGCCCCCTAATCCTGCTACTAGGTAGACTATCCCAACTCTTACTGCAAGATCATACCAAAGCATAAGTTATAACGCTTGCAGTTCAAAACGGTATATTTTTCTGCCATATTTGATGCAGAAATTAGAACATAAAGCAAATAATATTACCAAATCCAAATTGCTGTTCAAGGCGAATCCCAATGAAAACCAAGCTCAGCATATTTGCAAGGAGATGAATAACCCCGGCATGCAACCACATGCAAGTGATAAGTCTCCATCCTTGATTCTGATGCACCACCTTGTCCCGTTTCAGGGCTCCCATTTTTTCCGATCTGCAAATTTTGCACAGCATTGAACTTAAAAGTTATAATTCATGTTATTTTACTACCAGCGACAATGGAAAGTAGAAGCACAATTCTAGAAGTTAGGGGAACAATTGTTCACCACTAGTATATTGCAGCAAAGCTGAAGAATATTGGTCAAAATCTTCTAATTAGGTACTATTGTGTCTAGAAGCACATTGCAACTGCTATACATGCAAATCAAAATGAAAGAGAAAAGATAAAAGTACAGCTATAACTTATATTACAATACTCAAAACACATTTCACCACTATTTGCAACGCGATACAGCAGATATTCATCCCTCGTTTTACAAGGACTAAAAGGAAAAAATAAGAATGCGGCCATATTTTATATTACAAAACTCCAATAATATTCAACAGTATTTGGATTGTACTAGAAAATGATATACAAGGTAATACTCTGAAAGTAATTTGCAAAAATTCCCAAAAAATCTGTAGCATGATAAGATCAGTTTTTGCTTAACTTTCTGTCTTAATGCCAACAAGCCAGATGAAGATTCTTACACAGATCATGACAACTCCAATAAACCCACAAAAAAAAAGGGTACTATCTCACTTAAAAAGGATATTGTGAAGAGTACAAATACTAATCCATCCAACCAACCAAATTCGGACATATTAAAGATTTATCCTTGCAATTTTCCTCCAGCAAGATTAGAAGAGCAAGAAGTGACCTCATGTTTTTCTAGAAATATCTAAAACCCAATCTGCCTTGATCCTCAACTATATTAACTATATTACAGCAAGAACAAGATTCACAACATTCCAAAAACAGAAGGCATCCTTACAACTAAAGAATCCCATATCAATGAATGAAATATCAGAAAAAGAACTGGGAAAAGTGTAATCTTAGTAAATAGTCATTGATGGAGAAGGTCTGAACTTTGCCAATCTGGTAGCTTATCATATGATCTTAGGACTTCACACCCAATACAAAGAGAACACTATTTGTGAGAAAAGTATATTATTAGCACCACGAAAGCATTAGAGCAGATAGCCAATCCAACCAAATAAGTAAATTAAACAAACTCAAAAGAAATAACTAATGGAACAGAAAATATCAAAGCTAAAATTTTCAGCCTAAACATCAAATAGGAGTATTATGCACAAAAACGCCATAAGAATTCACTAACCCATAAATCAATGAACAGGCTACTGAAATTAAAAAGCTCTAAGTTGCAGACCTCCAAAATTAAACTCAACAGAAAGAGTCCAAACCAATAAACCAATCAAATTACCAATAAAACAAAGAAACTAAAGCAAGAACGAAACTCACGTTGAAGAGGAAGGACCAAACAGAGGGTTCTCCTTCAAAGGCTGAAAGGACAATCTGCCCAGAAACTTGGCAACACATTTACCCTCAAACCCGAGATTGTTTTTGGGACAATTGTTGACGTACATAGCCACGACAAACACGGCAACGTTAGCAACGACAAACATAGGAATTAACCATGATGTCCATGACTTATCCGAGGTTTCGACATAATAGAAGTTGGAATTGTTATTGTAATATCCTCTGTTGTTCTTAGTTCCTCTCTCGGGATCCCCACTTGCCATTCTCTCTTCAATTTCAAAATTGAATTGAAAGAAACAAAATTTGTGGAGCTTCTATGAATTACAAAGAGTTTTTATAGGTAGCAGAAGTTGGAAAGATAAGAAGTGGGTTTTAAGGAAGCTGGGTGAAGCAAATCCGAGATGGCAAAGGAGAAGAAAAGTTCCGCTCTTTGTTTTCGGGGTTTGTTTTTTAATTAGAACTTTAAGGATTGAACCGTTGCTGCACTAAATATTGGCTCAATCGCCATTGGCATCACCACCATGAGACCTATCTCATCAATCAATGATCTGTCTGTTCGTGGGTTCACAACGTGGGCATTGCGTGTGTGCTGTTGTCTGTTAGGCATTAGTAGGTTTTGATAGAGTTACCCACCGTCTCACGCCATTTGTAAGGGTGAAGACTGAAGATTCTCATTTCTATTGTTTATGCCCTCTCTTTTTTTTTTAATGTTTCAAGTACACCTAACCCCAAAAACTAATTATTATTTAAGAAAAATTAATTAAATTCTTAATTTTCTTATTTTTTATAATTATTTGTACTATTCATTTCAAATCGAATTAATTCAATATATATTTAAAATTCTTTTAATATTAATTATTTTTTTAATTTTTATATTTTTTTATTATATATACGGTGCATATAACATATCAAGTATATACACCATAATTTGCAACTTGCTCAAATACACTAATGAATATATATGATTGGATTAAAAATAATAATTTTATTTTTTTATTGTATCATTTATATTTAATATTCGGCTATAAAATTTGAGGGATAATTTAAATAAAATAAAAATTATAGAGCTTAGTTTAGATAAATAAAAATTGAAGGCTTAATTTTAATAAATTAATGAGATTTGAATGAGAAAAGTGGCAATTTGATTGACACTTGGAAAGGCCGGAAAGAGACTTACAACCACTGAGCATTTTCGGCTGAAACGGACGTACATAGCACAGTCAAACTCTTAAAAATCAAACATAGTGATGACAAATTGCTTTCCCGTGATATATTTTCCCCATTTGGAGATTAAATCAATTGCATAAACTCATTTATTTATGTCAAAGCAAATGCAAGAGTTTATTTAGTTAAACTAAAATTTAACCTCAAAGCCAACTAAATCCGATAATGGGTCCACACGGTTTTGCCACGTAGATAAGGAAAGGAACCCCATCTTCATAACTAAATATTTCCTTCCTACGTAGATATTTTATCTATGGAAGCTTAGAAAATGAATAATCAAATATATCAAATTTATTAAATATAAGCCATTTTAATAAAAAAATTATTTTTTATTCAACGGTCCATATTCATTAATATAAAATGTATTATTATTTCCACAAATTTTCTTGCACTTAGACGAACGCACGCAGTCTTTCTCCCTCTCTCCCTCCTCATATTTTAACGGCATTATTTTCTACGTGTTGTTAATGAGTAATGTCTTGTATTAAAACACAGGTTATATATGATTTTAGACTCAATCATAAACATTATATTAAAAGATAAAAATTATAAACGGATGGAATTTAGACAAATTCTTATTTAACTAAATAAAAATCATTACTTGAAGGTTACAAGATTAAAAAGAGGGGAGACAATTTTTGGTTTGTCTTTATTATTATAATAATAATATTTAGAATACATAATTAATGAGATGGTATAAACAAGTACATATCACAATCCTACTAATTATATAATAAAAGAAAATAATGATTACGTAACATTAAAGCAAATTTACTTTAAAAAAATGATTATGTAACGTTTTAAACTATGTGTGACGATTTTCAATATATGAAAGCGTATGCAAATTTTTCTTCTCTATTGTAGTAGGAGAACTACAATGTCAACTTAATTAACAACTATAATATAACCACTTTCTCCATCTTCTTCTTCTTAGCTACTAAAAAAATTGAAAAAAAAATCCAATTATACTTTTTTCACATAATTTTCTCACGTCCTGCATATATTAAATGTTCTATTATATGTTGACTCAAAAAAAAAAAGTTCTATTATATGTAATTTTCATTGAACCTGCAAACTTTTACACAAAAAAGATACTTTTTATTTAAAAATGTAGTTAATAATATAAATTGTTTTTGTTACCCTTTTTTTATAAATAAAATATGAATCAAATTTAGAAAAAAATAAAAATAAAAAATCTCCGCGGATTGAAAGGACAATTTGGTAAATTAGCAAGAGAAAACACGCTAAAGTAAGGCATGGAGTAACGCGGTGGGGGAAGGGAAGGCCACAACGTGAAGGATCAGTGAACTGTAAATAGATGGATAATAATAAAATAAAAGGTATAGAATTCTCTTATTTTCTTTAGGTTGGGTGATTTGGCAGTTGGGATAAAATGCTTAGAAGCTACTCTCCCTCTATATCGGCAATATGCCAGAATTTTTCCCTTCCAAAACGTCATCTAATACCGATATTTTCTGTTCCCCCAAGAAAGTCATGAGATATGGGTCAAACTGGAACTTCTTTTAAGCTAACTCAAACGAAAATCAAAATTTTCATTTTATCATCCTACTTTAACTAGACAATGCAATTTTTTTTTTATCCAATTCCAAATTGGACCGACCTGTGAATTGATCTAAACGCACAAAATTTAATACAATCAAAAAATGGCCTCAATTATAAGATAAGGATTTTATATCAGAACATGGGAACAAAACAAATATTGTGTATGCAATGCAACATTATTTTGTTGGATCTCTTATATTTTATCAACATTGTTGTCTTGTGTGGTGAATTCAACTTGACCATAGTTCTATTTTTCTTGAAAGATTGAGGAATGCTAAATTATTTGATGAAGTAATTGAAGAAAATATCCACAAGTATAAATCATCGAGAAGGTCATTCCATTCCCTCCTTTCTAAAGAACTCTGCAAACATGCAAAAAAAAAAAAAAATTAGGTTCTCCAACTCCACTAGTTTGAACACTATGTTTATCTGGATAAGAAAAACAATATAGCTTCAATAAGCCAATTGCAAAAGACCTATGTGATTGATTTTGATGTTGTAGAAATATGGGTTTTGAATTAGACTTTAGAACTTGCCTGCTGAAAATAGTTAATTTGGTCATCACCACCTCGGCATCCAGTTTCAGATCTCCTCCACTGTGCCCAACTTAGTAGGCTAATGCCCCAGAGAGAACCAGTCAACAAACCTCCAATGGGCCCCAAGGTTTCAGTAAGTGGACAAAATCCTAGGCCCAAGTTCATGGCAATCAAGCTCACAATAACCAATAGAGATGCAATCTGTTTTTCTTTTTAAATTTTAATTTAAATTCTGTTTTCCATCTCCGGCTCAGGATAGAAAAGCATTCGGCTGCTAAACTGATGCATTGACTATCAACTGCCATAGTAACTGTCATGTCCGCTCTACCGCCTTCTCTCTCACCCACAACTACCATAGTATTGAATAGGTTTACTATGGCGAGCCTGCTTACTGCCTGTTCCCATTTGGCGGCCATTGATCAAGGAGAATGGATTCAAGTGTACATACAAAGAAATGGGGTTGAAGTGGATGCTGTTTTGGGAACTGCTTTGGTTGATATGTTTGCAAAGTGTGGAAACATTGAGAGGGCTCTTTCTGTGTTTCAGAGTACGAAAAAGAGGGATGTTGGGGCTTGGAATTCAATAATTCACAATCTTGGTGTTCACGGTTGCGGCAAAGCAGCATTAGACATGTTTTTAAACATGCTGAGATCCAACATTCCACCAGATGAATAACATTTCTTGGTATATTGAGTGCATGCCGTCGTTCAGGGCTAGTTGAGGAAGGCAGAAAATATTTCAAACTCATGAGCGAAAAATATGGCCTGGCACCGAGGATTGAACATTACGGTTGTATGGTAGATCTCCTATGCCGCGCTGATCTTTTGGAAGAAGCAAGAAGTTTGATTGAAACTTCACATATGAATTCCAGTGTTCCCATGTGGGGTGCTCTTCTCGGAGCATCTTGTCGACTGGGGAATCTAGCGATGGGAGAATATGCTGCTAAGCATCTCATGGAGTTAGACCCCTTCGATGGCAAGTGCTACATAGTTTTATCGAATATGTACTCAGCAGCAGGCTTGTACGAGAAAGCCCTTTAAGTAAGGAATATGTTGAGAGACCAAGGACTAGAGAAAGAACCAGGATGCAGCTCAATAGAAATAGATGGTTTGGTTCGTGAATTTAGAGTAAGCTCTAATTACCTTGAAATAAGTTGAACTGTGTTGTTTAACATGTCTGTGCAGGAACCAAAGAAATTGACATTTTAACCAGAAAATGCAAGCAAAGTTTTTTTCCCCATGCTTCTGCTGTTGTGCGATATTGACCGCAATGGGAGAAGAGCTAAAATTCACACAACTGGAAAACAATAACTTGATCCCAGCAAATGACTCCGTTAATAGTTAAGGCAACAGATGATGCTTTCGAATAGCCTAAAAATAAATTGAATAATTCTCCAAAACACAAGATCATCTGAAGATTCTACAAAAAAGAGAGGTCGGACTACAAAACCAATAAAGTTACCATACACGAGTATGGTAAGCAGATCATCGATTGTTTGTGTTGCTTCAAATAAAAGAAAAGGACATTAAATCAGCGTTTTCCACCACCACCCCCAAGCTTAGGGCCCTTTGGTGCAGCACCTTTGGCCACATTGCTCTTGGTTTGGGTCTTCTGTGTCTTGGCCATCAACTCGGATTTTTTTGCCTTCTTCTCATCCTTGGTTTTCTTGATTCTCTCTTTAATTTCACTGGCACAAGGAAATCAATGTCACAACCAGGGACTTCATATTGGATATCTTAGCAGGCAGAAAGTGAAAACGGACATCATGATTGAGAATCACAAAAGGAGAAACCATACCGTAAAGCAGCTTCCCGAGCAGCATCTCGGACCTCTGGCTTCTCAGTTCTCCTCTTCTGTATGACCTCCAAGGTAGCACCCACTATTGACCTAGAGTATGGCTTCTTGTTGGTCCTGCGCTTCTTCTTAACAGCCTCAGCAGCAATGTCCTATAATAAACACAAAAGAATACATAATTTAACCTCATATGAGATAAGGGAGGCAGGGCACAAGCAAGGGAGAGCATCTCAAATGAACAAACCTTCTTGTGTTGTTTCCGGTACATGGCAGTCCATGTAAGCTTCGACGGCTTCAGGCGGTTGTGGAAGTACCTCTTGCATTTCGAATTAGCAAAGAGGAAGACCTTTATCAATCAAAGAGCAAATTACTATTTAGGTCTTTCTTATGGAAGGAAAATACAAACAGTAAAAATTTGCAAGTGCAAAAACAGCAATCTGAAAATAATTGTTAACCTGAGAATCAGAACGAACAAATCTGATACCCTTTCCAGGGTAAATCTTGGCACCGCTGAAGCGGCAAAGCTCAGTCCTGATATGCCATTATCAAGTAATACATTAGACCAAGTTAAATAACACCTAAACCACTAAATGCAGACAAATCAAACCAAACATTGCACCTTTATACCATAATGCTAGATTAAGGCGCAAAACTACATAATAAAGTATACTAATTCTCCTATCGGATATCTCGAATTGATAAGAACACTTAATAAAGTTTCACAATCCACAAAATGACTCTAAACTTTGGCGCATTTGAATGCCATACTACATCAATTTGAATTAAAGTTCAGGCAATGAGTCTAACAAAGATTTTTAGTTTCTAACCATAAACAAGAAACAGATATTAAACAAATGAATTGGAGATATGAACAATAAAGATTCAGAATCTAATCCGGGATCTAGAAAAAAAAATTAACTGCAGATGGAGAGAGGGAGATAAGCTTACTTAAGAACCATTACGAAATGTAGACGATGGCGTCGCCGCTCAGCCGGTGCTCAAGTCTCAGAAACCCTAAACCACTGGAGCCTTCAATTTAACCATAGCGAAAAACCCCATAAGAGGAACGAAGGTGTGAAATGATGTCGTTTTTCTCTATGGGCCATTAGTTTTTGGAACCGCTAAGCCCAAAGCCCAGGAGGTTCCAATCGCCTAATGTCTTGGGCGCGTGCTAAGCATCTAATTATTACAAAAATTTTAAAATTAAATTAAATCAAAGAGTTAAATAATTACAACTAGGGGTGTGTAAAACTCAAACCGATCTGATGTACCCGATCAACTTGAGCCGATCCGAGCAATTCGGGTGAGATTATTTAGTTTAGTAGGGTCGGTTCGGATTGAGAGATTGGCAAACACCTATATATAGAGGTTTTTTTTTTGTAACCTGGGCTCCCCCTCTCCCTCTCCTCTTTCCGATCTCTCTCTTCCCCCTTCAATGGATCTATCTCTCCTTCGATCTCTCCTCTATCTCTCGCTCTCGCTTTCTCCTTCGATCTCTCTCTCTCTCTGTTTCCATTGATCTCTCACTCCCTCCTTTGATCTCTCTCTTTCTCTCTATTTCCATCGATCTCTTGCTCTGCTTTCATCTCTCTAGATCTGTTTCTATTGTTTCCATCTCTCTCTCGATTTTTGAAGCTGCTAGATCTCTTCTTAATTTTTGTTTTTGATTGTTAGATAATTGGAGGAGATGAAGATGGGTATAAGAGATAAAGATGGCCGGACAGATTCAAAGGCAAATTTTTTTTGATCTTGCTTTCTTAGTTGTATAGATGAAGAATTTTTTTTTTGAATTTTTTCTTTTTGGTAGAAAATATTGTTATTCATTTTTATATTATCCATTGATTCATTTTTATTATTTCAGACAAATTTGTATAACAAAACGAGTTTCCAGATTGTTTGAGTTCCTTTTTATATTATTACTGTGTTTGAGTTCTAGATTGTTTCAAAAGCTTATGTTGCTTTTTCTTTCCTTTTTTGTACAAATTTCGAGAAGATTATGAATTCTCTAAGTTATAAGCAATTGTATTGCTTAGTATTTTATAAATCTCAAGTTTGATCTGTAACACCCTATACCCGTCCAGTTAAAAGACCCGGATACCAGATGTCACACCCGGGTTTGGATCTCTTAAAGAGGCTAAATTCTATGATTTGTCTAAATTTAAAAAGTTTATTTAATTTAAGATATTATTTATTCTATCAAAATTTCGACATGATCTTCCCTTATTAATGGCTATTTCCTGTGAAAAAGAAAATATAAAACATTTCTAAGATTATATAACTACTTTCCAAATCTCAATTAATTGCTACTTCAAACGCTATTAATTTTACTATGTAATTAAATAAAATTTCGGCAGCATGACAGCTTAAAATTCATGCTACCCAAACCTGCAAAAACTTAATTTTTTTTACACTCCCAATATCATTCCTCCAACTCCAGAACTTCAATCAACAACTCAACACTTCTGTAATTTCATCTCAACACAATCACAACCACTCAAGTACAGTTTATATAAAGCTCATTCACGCAACTCACTAAATTCATATAGTATTTACATAAATTCCCATTTATAACAAATTCTTATGATCCATTACATGATTTATGCCTATATTAAAAATTTCTTTATATACGTGTTGCATTAACACAATTTATATAATTGGCTTTAACATAGAACTTAGTTCACCATAATTAAATATTTACTTATATACACTATTATATAAATAAGAATTTCATCATCAAGATTCAATGTACATATTAAAACGCGCATAATCATATTAACATAATTTGGTTCGGACTTGAGATATTAATTCTCAAGCTTCCTACGTATCCCATTTAGGGAATCAGAACCACGTAGTTCTCCAAACCCAAGACTCACAATAGTACTTTAAATAAGTAACCATTCAATCTGGTTTAGGTAAGAATATTGCTTGTCACTTTTCAAACATTTACAGATACATAACTGTATTATACGCATTCCTAATTACAGCATACTACTCCAGATTGTATAACACACAATTAATCACAATATGAATATATATATATATATATATATATATATATATATATATATATATATATATATATATATATATATATATATATATATATATATATATATATATATATATATATATATATTCAATAGCAATCATCATTAGTTGTAATTAAGCGTAAGTCAAATTAATCATATACAACAATTTACAATGTACGCATAATAGTCATAAGATTCAAAGTTTAAAAATGAATACTTATATATATATATAAATATGTAACGTCCCCAAATAGCCGCTAGCACGATATTGTCCGCTTTGGGGCCCATGTCTCACACGTCTGCTTTTGAGATCGTGCCGAGCAACCACTACCCCTCACGGTTTTGTTTTTGCCGCTTTGGGACCATGTCTCACACGTCTGCTTTTGAGATCGTGCCGAGCAACCACTACCCCTCACGGTTTTGTTTTTGAGGTACCCCACATGTCTGCTTTAGAGATCATGCCGGAGCCCCAATATGCATCTTTCAGTGCCTCCACATGTCTGCTTTGGAGATCATGCCGGAGCACTAATCAATATTGTCCTCTTTGGGGGTCACATGTCTGCTCTAGAGATCATGCCAACCCCTCAAGGTTTGGTTTTCACAAACACTTATAGTAATATATATATATATATATATATATATATATTTTATTATAATCACAATTTCTCAAAAGAAAGGATAATTCACAATAATCGAATATTAACAAGCAAGGTAATCGAATATTAACAAGCAAGGTAAAAAGATATTCTTAATCATTGATTATGTAATCATTCTAATTCACATAGTTATATCTTAGCATCGAGAGATCACTTAAATCAAATTCTACATCTATATATATATACACTTTATACAATACGTCTATTTATTATATTTATAAATCTAACAATAATAACACAACACAAAACAACAAAGTATAAACAACCACGAAGAATCACATTTTTATAATTAAAATAATGTCATTTAGACCTTATAATTTAAGTAAGTATATTCATGGTTCTGTATCCCGATTGGCTTATTACTCGACTCAAACATATCAAGCCTATAGTTCACAGCAAAGATATCAAAGTTCTTACACCCATATATGTATCGATATACATATATATGGCAACGCATTTATTCACTTGCCGTAAAGTTTAATTCTAGTTAAGTTCCCGAATGTAGATGCAGATATATTTATTAGTATAGAAATAAATCCCAAATCATAAATTTTACTTGAAATTCTAATAAAATTACCTCTTAAATTCACTATCAAATAAGAGTTTCAAAATCTATCAATAACTCTTACATGCCATTAATATTTATTAATACCGATCCCTTTTTACCACAAGTTCAATCATATCCAATAACAAAACTAAATCAATGACTCAATTAGACAATGTACAACTTCTTTAATTGAGTTATTCGTTCCCTTTTTGTCTCCAGCATTTCTTTTCCTTATGCTAACAATCCGTAAGCCTTGAAATCATCCCATAACAATTTCATAATAACCATTCAATTAACTTAAACTCCTGAATTCCATCAATTTACACACACAGAAGCAACCATTTATATTAAATATACAATAAATGTCTCATTAAAATTCAAGATTTCTTTAACTAAATTGAGGGAGTAAATTTCAGTATCCCATACCGTAATTGAAGCCCAGAATGCCCTCTCTCTATTCTGCCTCGCCGGAGGCTCCACCGGCGCTGCCCACCTGCTGCCAGAGCCGCTAGGACCCCTTCGGTGGCCTTCACACGCCTCAAGACGTCGTGGTTTGGTCGAAAAGTCGCTTGGAACCGCCGGCTACCACGTGCTCCGATCTGCACTTCGCCGGCGAGTGGGGACGATCGGCGACTACCGAAAGATCCGCCTCAGCCTCGTGATCTCACCGGTGCCGTCAGCCCCTTCCACCGCCATCGGAGATCACCGAAAAGAGGAGGAGATCAATCCGGTTGAAAAGAAGAAAAAGGAAGCAGCTGCCGGAGGGTAGGGACGGCGAGGAGAGAGACTGGTGGCCGAGGTGGTGGCAGCCGCACCGATCGCCGGCCAGAGCGCCGTTGATCGGCGCCAACGCCTCCCCTTCGCCTCCCTTCTCTTCCCCGACTCCCCTTCTCCCTCCTCCTCTTTCTTTTCCTCCTCCTTTCTCTTTTCTTTCCTCTCTTTTCTTTTCTTTTTTTTCCCTCATTTTTAACTTATTTCTTTTATTTTTAAACCACACAACTTTCTTTTAAATATCAACTATCCCCCAAATTGCTCTATTAGCGAAATGACCCAAAAACTTCTTAATTCTTTTCAATTACACCCAAAATCAATTATAATTTCACCCAAAATTATTTTATATTTATATTTTTGTCAATTACCTATATAATTCGGGTTAATCCATAAATCGGGGCGTTACATGATCTTTGAAGAATGTTTTCGAAAAATGAGTGAATGTGTGAAAGAATTGTATTCAAGTTGTGTTAAGAAGTTTGTATTCCAAATGAGTGTTTGATTAGATCTGGATATCTGTAGTTTCTCTCGTTTTATTATTATTATTTTTTAAATAATTTTGGATAATTTGGATTAATCGGGTCGAGATCCGAAAAAAGTAGGGTTGCTCGGATAGGGATCCGAATATTATTTAGGGTTAGTTCGGATATAAAAATATTCATTTTTTCGGATCTTGGATTGTTCGGGTTCGGATCGGGTTAACCCAAACCCGATTGATGCACACCCCTAATTACAACTTTGTGAATAAAGCCAATATAAAAATGCCATATGGATAAATAAGTTGAAAAAAATTATTATCAAATTCATTTAATTTTAACGTGCTCATATCCATTTCAAATTCGTTTAAATTTATCTCTATATTCAGTCATATCAGTCCCAAACACATTCGCTAATACTTGTAGCTAGCTATACATGTATAATTATCTATTTAACTAATACATAAATTTATGAAACATATATTTTAATAAAATTACAACTTATAAAACCATCAAAAAATTAAAAACCATAATTTAGTGAATTTTTTGAAAAATTTTTAAGTAAAAATCTACATAAACAATTTACAAACTAAAAGAGTCTAAAAAATATGACATTTTAATTTAATGCAAATGTTTAATTTTTCACCCATAACTATAGTTTTAGATTATTTTTCAAATAAATAGGTTTAAATGGAACAAATATGTACGGATACTCGTTGCCTACCATTAAATACATAAATAGATTCGAGCAACAAGTATCTGTAGTACTAGATTCATACCCGATCCAAACTAGCAATAAATTTTATTTTTAATATTTAAAGTTATTTTAAATCACTACAAAAAAAAATACAGAATAACGATAAAAATTTGCGACAACAATAAAATTCGTTGCTAAATGCACAATATAGTGACAACATTACGACAAAAAATGACTTTCGTCGCAAATATTGAAAGATTTGGTGGAAAAACAAATATTGCGACAATAAATTTTTATTGTTGCTAATATCAGACACCAAAAATTTGACGCAAATAATTACGACAACAAAAGCAGATTTGGTGACAACATTGTTGTAGCTAATTAGCGACAACCAAGTTGTAGCTAATTGGTGACAACAATTTTGTTGCTAATTTAGCAAAACATATTATTTCGTACGTATGGCTCTATTGGCGACAATATTATTGTAGCTAATTAGCGACAAAATTGTTATATTTAATTGTCGATAATAATGTTATCGCTAATTTAGCAAAATACTATTATGTTCATATATCAATATTGGAGACAACATTATTGTAGCTAATTAACGATAATATTGTTGTAGTTAATTTGACGACAACAATATTGTCATTAATTTAGCAAAAAATAATTATTTTTATATACCTATATTGGCGACAATATTATTGTAGCTAATATGCGACAACATGATTGTAGCTAATATACGACAACAATGTTGTCGCTAATTTAGCAAAATACTATTATGTTTATATATCAATGTTGACGATAACATTGTTGTAGCTAATTGGCGACTATATTGTTGTAGCTAATTTGACGACAATAATATTGTCACTAATTTAGCAAAAAATAATTATTTTCATATACCTATATTGACGACAACATTGTCGTAGCTAACAAGTTGTTGCTAATTTGGCGACAACAATGTTGTTGCAAATTTAGCAAAATACAATTATATTCATATACCAATATTGACGACAACATTATTGTAACTAATGTTGTCGCTAATTTGATAAAATACAATTATGTTCATATACCAATATTGACGACAATATTATTGTAGCTAATTTATTGTCGCCAATTTAGTAATATACAATTATATTCATGTACCAATATTGACGACAACATTATTGTAGCTAATTGGTGATAATATTATTGTAGCTAATTTAACGACAAAAATATTGTCACTAATTTAGCAAAATACAATTATGTTCATATACCAATATTTGTGATAATATTATTGTAGCTAATTGGCGACAACATTATTGTAGCTAATTTGTTAAAACATTATTTTGATTATTAAAAAAATTAATTATTAAAAATAATATTTTGATTATTAAAAAAATACTATTTTGATTATTATGGTTATATACCTATAATTGTTAAAGCATTATTTTGATTATTAAAAAAAATGGAGTTTACCTTCACGATGCACGTG
Source organism: Excoecaria agallocha (assembly GCA_037975025.1). Taxonomy (NCBI): domain Eukaryota; kingdom Viridiplantae; phylum Streptophyta; class Magnoliopsida; order Malpighiales; family Euphorbiaceae; genus Excoecaria; species Excoecaria agallocha. The sequence continues at coordinate 16,800 of JBBPFJ010000528.1, forward strand.
CGAGAAAGAAAAACGAAAGAAAATTTGGATAACATCAAAATTTGGGTATAAAGTTAGAACGCTAATAAATTTGTATTAATTTATAAACACACCTTATATTAAAACAGCAAGTTGTTTACACTAAAATAATAAAACTAGCTTTTTATACTAAAATAGCAAGCTATTTACACTAAAACAATAAAACTAGCTTTTTATACTAAAACAACAAGGTATTTATAGTAAAACAATAAAGCTAGTTTTTTATACTAAAACAGCAAACTGTTTATAAAAACAACAAATTATTTACACTAATTATGTATACCATTTGAACAATCTTAATTCCTTGTTTTGAAATAATTAATTAATTTTGGTGTACTTAATAAAATAGACAATTTGAAGTAGCACGAGGGCTATTTGCTTCAAATCCAATCCATTATAGGTAATAACTAATAATTTCGGAGAATAAATATAAATTTGATAAAATATAGTAAAATACAATAATTAAATGATTAATATATGAAAAAATAATATGTTATTTTCTAATATGAAGTTAATAATTAAATGATTGACTAATAATATTTTTTCTAACATTTTAATAGTAATTGAGACTAATAATATTTTCTAATATGAAGTTAGTAAATAAATGATTGACTAATAATATTTTTTTCTAACATTTTATACTAAAACAGCAAGTTGTTCATATTAAAACAGTAAGCTGTTTACACTTAAACACCAAAGCTAGTTTTTTTATACTAAAACAGCAAGCTGTTTACACTAAAAAAAATAAAACTAGCTTTTTATACTAAAACAGCTTGCTGTTTATATTAAAACAACAAGCTGTCTACACTAAAAATCTAAAGTTAATTGTTTATATTAAAATAGCAAGCTGTTTACATTAAAAAAATAAAGGTAGTTTTTTATACTAAAACAACAAGCTATTTTTACTTAAACAGCAAACTGTTGTTTTCGTAACATTTATCCCATTTTCACTTGTTTAAATTACGAGGTACTATCACTCATAATTAAATTGAATAATGTTGTTGATGATATATATATATATATATATATATATATATATATATATATATATATATATATATATATATATATATATATATATATATATATATATATATATATATATATATATATATATAATTGGCTCAATGAATAAATATATGAAGTTGATTTAAATAAAAAAATTAATTTTTTTAGTAATTTATTTATCATGCCACATTTTTTTTTTTAAATTGGTGAACCTTATAAACTGTGTAATTAATAATGCTTATATCTCTTTTTGTCAGGGATAGAAAAGTTTAAACTCGAGACATTTCTTTTATATTTAAGCCAATATATATACCACTAAAATGTTCCCGTAGAAACAATGATGCTTACAAACTTAAGTAATATGTAAAATAATATTGTTCACATTTGACAACCTATTAATTATTTATATTGATCAGTCATAAAAAATTAACTATTTTTTTTATAATAACAGACAATTTTACATTATGATCTAATTTCTAGAATTAAGTTAAAGCTTGAATTCATTTTTTTAATACGGTATTAGAACCATCAATAGTTTTATAATAGTGGGCTACTCATGGATGTCTAACTCTAAATTTTCTATATTTTGAGATTGAATTAAATTTAATTATATTTTGATAGACTTGAACAGAACTGGAAAAAAGAAAATAATGCATGATTGATGTTTCTAATAAGATGATGGAATCTTGTTTAAAAAACTTAGAGCAAATGCAATAATAATGTGTCCGTTTGATTTAATTGATAGGGTGAAAATGAAAGGTTTTTTCTAACATTTTAATAGTAATTGAGACTAATAATATTTTCTAATATGAAGTTAGTAAATAAATGATTGACTAATAATATTTTTTTCTAACATTTTATACTAAAACAACAAGCTATTTATACTAAAACAGCAAGCTGTTTATATTAAAACAGCAAACTATTTACACTTAAACACTAAATCTAGCTTTTTATACTAAAACAGTAAGCTGTTTATATTAAAACAACAAGTTATTTATACTAAAAAAATAAAGCTAACTTTTTATACTAAAATAGCTACCTGTTTATATTAAAACAGTAAGTTATTTACACTAAAAATCCAAAAATAGTTTTTTATACTAAAACAGCTAGCTGTTTATATTAAACCAACAAGCTGTTTACACTAAAAATCTAAAGCTAGCATTTTATATTAAAATAGCTACATGATTTTCTCATTATTTGTATATCTATAAGTAGTTTAAAGGATTGAAACATTTTCAATATTTTTTAGCCACTAAAATTTAAACATCTCCAAATATATATAATATTTATATATTAATTTTGTGTTTTTTTTAAATAATTGATGTTGTTTTATAAAGTTTTTGTGACCAACCCTAATATCCCGAATCAAACTAAATTGACTTTTTGTCTAGAGAATTTGGTCTCCTTTAATTTGTTAACAAGCATAAATGAGAAACATGTGAAAACTAACATTAACATACACTAAAAACATTAATGCACTAAAACAACGAGCTGTAATACACTCAAAAAGCTAGCTATTTTAGTGTATTTAATTACACATCTGTAACTAATACATTATTTATGAGCAAAAATTAAATAAACTAAATTTTTGTTACTTAATTAAATTGAACTAATTATTATATTTATATTTAATAATATCAATTATAATCAATTATTATAAATTATACAATAAAATAATTAAATTAGGAGAATATAGATCTCACAAAATTAGCTTGGAAAAATGTTGTAGCTAATTTTGCGAGAGACATTTTGTAGCTAATTCACTGAAATTTTTTGAGCGGGATAAAATGGCGTTGGCGGGTTTCATTTTTTTCTAAATTCCTAAAACCTTACCCTTTAATGCCGCCCCCCTTTTAATTAGCTTCTCTCTGCCTCCCTCTCTCTCATTACGAGATTAGGAATTTGGTCTTGAATTCGCTCTCTTCAAGGACACAGATTTCATCTTTTCTTTCTGTGTCTCTTTTTCTAGGTTCATTTTCATCCCTCTCTCTGTTCTTTCATCCCAGCTCTTGTACTAAGGGAAAGTTTAAATGTATTGGCTACTTTCTTTTCTGTTTGGATGTTAATCAAGACCCCGATTTACAATTGTTTACTGTGCAGACACTTCTTCACCGTATGGGTTACACACCTGAGATTAGCCATGGAGTATTGGTTGAAATGGCTGAGCACAGAAAGGAGTTGGAGAAGAAGACAAAACCTATCCTAGATACCCTGAGGAGTTACCAGGACTTGCCACCGGTAATCCTACAAATTGTTTAATTCATAATTTTTGTTATGTATCCATGGTCTTTTCATCTATTGGCCAAAACTGATTGTTATTTTGCTCTTGTGTTGGTTACTATAGGACAAGACTTTAGCTATAGAAGACAAGAAAAGACAGTATACTGCTGTTGAGAAGCATCTTGAAGATGTATTGCATTCAGCCCTTGCGACTTCAGACCAACACTTTTAAGTTTATATGGTTGTTTCTTGCATCTGTTGTGGCACTCATTTTGGTGATACTCAGCACCTATGAAGGTCTGTTTATTTTTAAGGCTATGATATCATCTTTTATATCTCGATTTGCTATATTCTATATTTTATCTAAAACAGTAAGTGTTTCATTAATGTAGTCGTAGTGATAGCAGTACAAACCAAAGAAAGTGGATAACAGTCCTTAATTCAACATTTTGGTTAATGAATTGTTTAATTTTGCTAGTTTCTGAGACAATTTAGTTAAAAAGGCATTGTTTGAAAATGAAGTCCTTGGCTGTTTTGTCCTATTAGAAACTAAAAAAATTTATTAAATATTCTAGAACTCACCTTTTCATAGATTCTATTTAGAACTTTACATTTATAATTTTATAATTTACATTTATAATTTTATTTTATAGTCTTATATATAATTTATTTGAACTATTAACATTTGAAAATGATTTTAAAATTTTGATCATTATAGCTATCTGGTTTTCAGTGGAATGTAATTTCTTTTGTACTAATGTTCTTTACCTTTTGTTGATGTTCAGTTGCCTGTGAAAACTTGTAGTTCGTGATTTGATTCATCCTCTGTTTGGTTGCTTTGTTGCCTTTACAAGTGTGATTCTATACTTTTTTCTTTTTAACTTGGGAAATACTTTTGATATTAAATATTTAGATGTTAGGAAATCTGTATTTTGTGCCACACAATTGTTCATTGTGACATTATCAAGCTCCTTGTTTATCTTTTCAATGATATAGATATTTAATTTCTTCAGAATTGAATAGTAGATTTAGCAATGTTGCTTGCTTCAGCACTGCTGTCAGTATTTTTGGATCTGAGTCATGAATTATTCTTTCATTTTTTTTATTGTTTCTCAATCATATATTATTGTTTTTAGCATTGAATTTCTGCATAACTGAGGTTTTGAGAATGATTAGAAACTATAGAGAGGCCAACATGTACTGATTTATATGTGGTCAGAACAAAGAAGGCATTGAGTTATTGATTTTTCTAATTTAATTTAGCAGCTCCCTATTTAATTCTTTGCACTTATATCTTCTATATGCTTCCCTGTGTACAATTTTTGTAGCTTTATGTTATATTCAAAATATATTGCCAATGGATGGTTTTTGCTTCTTGTTTTTGGTTCCTTTTTTGTTAAAATGAAAAAATTGTAATTTTTTGATATGTTAATATAACTTGTAATATTTTTGAATAATATTGCTGCACTTCTATGCCAAATGCAACAAATATAATTTCAAGACACAGAAATAAGATGTTATGGCAATATTAATAATAAAACTCATTCATATCTTTACACTACGTGATCAGATCACATTCACAGCTGGGGTGTTGTTAGCTTTTCTTTTTAGCTATTTTCTTCAGTACTTTGGACTGCCAGTCTGATTCTTGGATTTAAATAAGTGGCAGCCTTATTTATTTAAATAAATGGCATTAAAAAGATCAAATAAAAAATTAATTGGCGAAAGATATCATTGTAATGAGAAAAACCAGTTTTAGTATTATGCATTAATTATCTGTTGATAGCATTGTCAGGAAGAATTGAACAAATAACTCAGTGACTTAACCTCAAAGTTGGTGTCCATGACCTTGAGGAATTTCATTTTTGAACTCATGCAGAACAATGTTATTACATGTCATGCTTCTTCCTTACATTATCTATGTAAATTTAGTTCAAGTATATATTATATTGCCTACCAATTCTCTTGTTAATACATTTTAGTTATTCTTGTTACTGTAACAATATAACATTTATGTATAATGGATTTATGGAGAGAAACTGTATCTCTCAGAAACAGGTGGTTTAATTACTTTAGTATCCCATGTTCAGCAGGGTTAATTTGTTATTGTAAGAAGTGATTGTGTTGCTGTTGTTTTGGATTTGATTTGGCTTAGTTACAGACCTGAACAAATGCCATGTTCATTTAGGATCGCAGGCTTCAGCTCATAGCTATAGGCTATTGGTTACGAGTAGTGGTTGGTTTCATATGGCAGTAGAGCAGGAGTAGAATGTAATTTTATTTCAAATGGCTCCCTATTTGTACAACAATATGCCCATAAAAATACAACTAGTTATGAACAATCCTATAATGCTATCTTTTTTCTTTTCTTATTTGGGAATCTTGAAGCGTAAATCATTGAAGAGGATGCACTTGTTTTCCTTGTGCAGCTTAGGACAGAATATCTGTTTCTCATGAGTACTCATACGCAATGTTCGCATTATAAAAAGTGGGGGTCCTCTCAATTTGCAATGTTTCCATTATAGAAGTGGGAGTCCTCTCTTTTCATTTCATTCTTTTTATCTCTTCCCACTACAAATATTAAACTCCATTTCTAGATACTATGCCATCATTCTAGTTACTATGCTTTTTTCTTCATCATCTTGTCACCAATGCCATCATTCTAGTTACTATGCTTTTCTCTCTCTCTCTCTCTCTCTATATATATATATATTACCCATTTTTAGTTACTATTCGTCTCCATCCTACTTTATCCAGGTGCGTTAATCTTATGTTTTTATTTTTGAAAATTACATTGATATCCATTCATATCAGAACTGCAGTAGTGGGGATTGTTTTAAGTATGCTCTTAATTAGAAAGAGTTTTTGGAGCGATGGAACTGAATGTGGTTGATCTACTTCACAAGTTCTGCATATAATATGGTTACTATCGTAGCAGATTTCAAAATCATTGTCAATTGATTGTGCTTTACATCTGTTATTTATTTATAAAGTTATCTATTGATGAGAACATGACTTTTTTTTTTCTTCTTATTCTTCATGCCTCCAATTGTTACTACTTATTAGTAGATTTTTTTTCTTCATGTAGTGGATGCATTGCCTTGCTGTTACTAGTCTTCTTTTGGAAAATTCAAAATCATGGAATTGGCTTCAAGGGAAGGCCATTGAACCTGCTGAATTGCTACATTCTTTATTGCTTCCTGGGGTATGAATATTGAATTTCATTTTTACTTCCTTTTCTCTCTCCACCACCTATTTTAGACATAATTGTTTGATATGGAGTTAAGTTTTATTTTTCAATGACTGAAAATGAAATGAGTGCAAAGATGTTGGTATACAATTATTTCTTGTTTTTTATCCGGGCATCATTTGATTACTCACAGTGGGCTTTTATGCTTTTGTTATTTTTAATTTTATTTAGAAATCTTAATTGATTTTGACTCAAGGTAGCATATTAGACTAGACTTGCTTATCATTTCCATTCTATAGCCATGCGATAGATTGATAAAACCCCACAAACAACTAAAGCTAAGCTTTTTAAGATTTGATATTATTCCTAGAAAACTCGAAAAAGATGATCCACTACTTGTGTTTTTAGTGGATTTGCCTCATGTTAATTCCTCACACCCTTGTATTAATTTTCTATTTGTTTCTCATAGCTTGTGTAACACCCTACTCTCTTTCATATATCCGTACATAATATATAGTGATACTAAACAGATATACACATATATCTATGAGTCCAAAATCATTTACCTCAGTTTATGCGATCCCATTCTCTTTATGTATACATGCCATGCGACATTTCTTTCTTCACATCCCGAAATCTTCTTTTTCTGCGCGCAGTCAACAACCGCACGCTAAGCAACATTGTCGCTTAGTGGTGGATACAACTACTCAAAATTTCATTCGAGTAAATTTTTATTTTCAATTTTTATTCTATTAAGCCAGTCTTGTTATTTGACTAATTTTGTACCTGTAATTTTCATTATTATTACTGATCCTTGTCTACCTCTTTGTTTAGATTGTCCTTTTGTTACTTATTTAGAATTCTATATGGGTACACCATAATTTATACAGTAAATTTTTACTAGTCAACATTCATTCGTTGTAACGTTCCATTTCTATTCTGTTACTAACCTTCTTTTCTCCATCGCTATTTAGTATTTTGTCGTACTTCATTTTCCTATATTTTCTCATATAATTTCAACTAAGTTCTTGCTTCTGTTTGAATTAGAATTTAAAATTTTCTGTCTAGCTAGATCAATATTTCGTTAATTATTTTCTCAAACTACTAGTTTATCATTCGTTTCTTCTTGAATATTTCTCGCCATGAACTTATTATTTTCTTTTAATTTGTCCCTTAATTTCATTCTTTGATCCATTCTACAATATCATATTTTATTTATTTATTTTTGTCATCCCTTTGACCATATTATGATTTCATTCGTTATTTATAAAAATCCATTCAAATTCTCTCTTTTGATATTAATTACAGTTTAATAATCAAGTTAACAATGCTATTTATTTTCGATTAAGTCATTTGACCTTCTTTACTTGTCTTTATCTTTATTATATATTTTTCTTGTTTGATTACATTTCTTTCCTCATTAAATAGAACATTACAGATCAAATTCTTGTAATCTCTTTCTATTACATAAATCTATGATTTATTCTTAATATATTCATAATTTACTTTAGATCTCTTTATCATTTATTCTGTCTAATTAATTTCTCAGTTTTCTTTGAAATTGACCTTTCTCTAACTTGACTAATTTTGATCACAATGTTAACTGATTTAACTTCCTTTATCCTTTAATTTAATTTAAGTGCATAAATTGTAATTTAGATCCTAAATTTCTCTCATGATGTCGAACTACATTTTGATTCTTAACATTTTTACTGTTGACGATTTTTTTTTCCTTCTTAACTTGTCTATTAAATTTGATTATTCTAATTGTTATATTAATATTCCAATTTACTATTTTCTCTAATTAACTTATATTCGGATTCTTTGAATTTTTCAAAGATGGTAGATTTACAATTTAGCCCTCTAATTTTTGATTAATTACATTATTGCCCCTTTCTGTCTTATTTAGCCAAGTTAAGTTTCGTATTGCTCTTTTTGGTCCAACTAACCAATTTACTTTTATTTTATCACGTAATTACAATTTTACTCTTACTCATCACATTGATCTGATTTTTCACATTATTTATTATTTATTTCTATTTATGACATTCAAATTATCATAATTATTCTTTCATCTTGATGTCAAACAAGATTAACATTTTGCCCCTAGTAAAATCCGGTGGAATTGCAACGAGCTGGATAAACGGGATATAATCGGGGGATTCAGTTCTCGGAACCATTCAATCCCCTTTAACAATTTTTCTTATTACACATACACGATTTTTCTACTAACTATATATATTTTCATAAACACATATATATACATGCAGTTGTGGATTCAGCTCTCGGAGCCATCCAACCCACAACTCAATTAAATTACGTACACCGGATTCAGCTCTCGGAGCCATCCAATCCGATGTTACACATCAAGGCGCCGCATTACAATTTTTCCTAATTGGCATGCCAACCTTATCCAATTACCCCAATTCCTATTTAATTTTACTAAGGGCAACCATAATATTATCATTAAATACATTAACTAGTATCATCGACATGTATTAGCATTATATATATATATTCAGGATACCTGTCATTTCCCTTATCTTTAATCACTTCATTTCATCATTATTTCTCCTTTGTTCCATATCAACATCATCATTTACTACTGTAGACATCGTAGTACTTTACTTTACTACTTTTCAACTCAATCTATAAACTATTCATCTTACATTAATTCACAATATTAATTTACGTCAATTTATTTTACTCTTTTGTTCACTTATATATATAGTCACACCATGTTACATTACTAAATATGTATATATATTTTTAGTGCACTTATGTAAATAAGTTAGTTAACTTGAATTATTCTAATTATACTTCTCTAAATTAATATAACATATTTTATACGTAAAGTACTATTTTATATCAATTATTCACTTCATATATCACTATATACAATTCAACTAACATATTGATTTTTAACGCTCATGAATCTCTTCATACTTTGTTTTATACTATTTATGTTTCTAACATCAATGTATGTTAGTATATATATATATATATATATATATATATATATATATATATATATATATATATATATATATATATATATATATATATATATATATATCAATTAACACTTAATTTATTTTAATGTCTTTTTGTTACCTTCACACATATCATTATGTTTTATTTATAATTTCATACTCATATATTATCTTTAACTTAATTCCATCATATCACATATCTTTTATAACTAGGATGTTATATTTGCACTTAATTCATAATAAATCACCATATTTCATTTAAGACTTTCATGTGCATCATTAGGCATCACTTAGCTTCCCAAACTAATTACTTAATTTCTTCTTCTATTCTCATCTATTTCATGCTATTTCATTATTTTCTAATATTAACTCAAATTGTTTCCCATTAATTCCTAAATTTATATACTTACCTAATATAAAATTCACCATAAAAATTCAAAATTAAATGAAATTAAGGGTAGTTTGTATCCACATACCCGTTAGTGTCGATCTCCAGATTTTACTGTATTTTTGTCATCATTGGGCTCGCCGGACCGGTCGCCGGAGACTCGCCGGAAAAATATACCGAAGCTGTCCACTTGAAGATCCAGGCCAGGGGATTCCACGGTGGGTGGTCACGCGCTCAACGGCCACCGGAGTTGACCGGGATCTCGCCCGAAACGTTAATCTCTTCCTTGCTCCGATCTGTCGGTTACCGGTGAGTGAAGGGCGACGGAAGGTGTCGAAATGATCACCTTGGCTCGGGTGACTCGCCGGTACCACCAACCTCCTTAACCACCGCCAAAAACACCGGAAAATAAAAGAGAGAGAAGAAGAAGAAGAAGAGCCATGATGGTGGGAAGGAAACCGAAAGGAAACAGCGCCACCGGAGGGGAACGGCACTTGCGGGGATGACCGAAGGTGGCGTGGCAGCGGTGCGGTAGTCCGAGCGTCGCCAGCATCGTGAGCAGCGGTGGCCAGCACCGTTTTCCCTCCTTCCCGCTTCCCTTTCCCGTTCCTTGCTCTCCTTTTCTCTTTTTTTTTTCTTTCTTTTCTTTTTGAACCCCAAACACACACACACAACCTTTTAAATTCCAACCTTCTCTTTTAATTTAAACCACACGTGACACCCACTCAAAATTTTTAAACCCCAACAACCTTTTTTCCTCTCTTTAATTTAAACCACACACACACACACACACACACACACACACACACACACACACACACACATATATATATATATATATATATATATATATATATATATATATATATATATATATATATATATATATATATATATATATATATATTTTAATCCTACCAACCTCTTCCTTTTTATTATTACTTTTATAATGTTGTCCTATTCATTCTTCTAGAAACCAAGGTATTATTATTATTATTAAATTTTGGGCTGTTACAGCTTGTCCTTGCAATATTTGTCCACTATGTAGATTGAATTTTAAGTTGAGATTTGTGCTGAGCATGAACAAGAGATGGATCAACGGATCAGACAAATCCAACAATAGATGGAGATGCAACAATTTTTTTCAGCACTTGATTTAGGAGCAAATGTATCTATTTACATTATAGTTGTAAGTATATAGTATGATATTTGGGTGACATTTGTTATTGTTATATATGCTTGTATTATTTTAGATATACAATTAACGATGATATCCATTTGTAAATAACAATCTTTTCATGAATATATATATTTTTGTATTAAATATTAAGTAGTCTATAAATATACATTTGTCATATGTGGCTTGTCATTTAAATGAAATTTTTATATTAATTTAAAAATAAAAAATAATTTTAATTTAGCGAGGAATTAGCATTTTTGGATAGTAGCTATTTAGCGTCAACAATGTCGTAGCAACATTGCGAAGAAAATACTGTCGTCGCAAAATTTTGCTTGAACAATGTCGTAGCAATATTGCGGCGAAAATACTATCGTCGCAAAATTTTGCATGAGCATTGTCGTAGCAATATTGCGACGAAAATACTATCATCACAAAATTTTACGAGAACAATGTCGTAGCAATATTGCAGCGAAAAAACTGTCGTCGCAAAATTTTGCATGAACATTATTGTAGCAAAATGCGATAAATATTTAACGACAACCTCTTCTATCGCTAAAATTTGGCGATGAAATTTTATTGTAGCTAAATTCTTCTACAATAACTTTTGTTTCAAAATGAAAGTCATCGCTAAACTGATTTAGCGACGAAAAATATCAGTAAAGTCGTCGCTAATTTGTATTTTTTTTAGTAGTGAATTTATTTATAATTATCCGTATTTTCAATAAGCTGAGCATAACAAATTGGATATCTTAAAAATTTTCCAACCCGTTGAAAATGGAAATTATATGAAAGGTGATTGAGCCGGTACCAAAAAAATTGTAATTGTCCAGTTTTTAATGTACCAAGAAATTAGGAAATGAATCATTAGAGGCTACTGTAGAAAACGTATGGGCAGGGACGACAAAGATGGATATTAATCATAATCTGGAAGCAGATAAACATAATTTCAGAATTAAATTAATGTTGACTATCGCACATATATTAGATATGATCGTGATGCTTCTGTTGTTGTAAGTGAAAATTGCTTGTCTAGATATGATCGGTTTATGCTCATAATTATCAAGCAAAAACATATCTTAACTCTAAATAAAAATATAGACCAAATCTAAGCAAATAAAATTTGATTAATTAGCTTACATTATTATTGGTGAATTAAATATATTATCTATACAAATTGAATTAAATAAGGTTGGCGGACCATCATGGACAGTGATGCTTGGAAGGAGAGATTCAACATTTGCAAGCAGAACCCTTGCAGATGCCAATCTTCCAGGGTTTAATGATCCCCTAGACAGTTTGATTTCTACGTTTGGCAGCAAAGGTTTAAATGCAAGAGACATGGTTGCTCTTTCAGGTTCGTGTCTCAAAAATTTCATCCTTGGATTATAATTTTGTATGCATACATATTTATAGGATCATATTTTTTGGATGCACAGGAGCTCATACAATAGGCCAAGCTCAATGTTTAACATTTCGCGGCAGAATTTATAACAACGCTAGTGATATGGACGCTAATTTTGCTAGCATTAGAAGACGCGAGTGTCCGGTAAATGCTGGCAATGGCGACGGAAATCACGCACCACTTGATTTGGTGACACCTAATTCTTTTGATAATAATTACTTCAGAAACCTTATTCAGAAAAAGGGTCTTCTTCAGTCTGATCAGGTTCTTTTTAGCGGCGGATCTACAGATAGCATTGTTAATGAGTATAGTAAAAATCGTGAAACTTTCAGTTCTGATTTTGCTTCTGCTATGGTGAAGATGGGAGATATTTCGCCTCTTACTTGATCTCAAGGAGAAGTACGTAGGCTTTGCAATGTTGTTAATTAAGATCTTTTCCCTAAAATTTGAAAGTGTGATTCATAACGCTAAATAAATGATGAGAGAATAAAGCTTGAGCAAAAAATCAATTTCAACTATGTCAATATATATATATATATATATATATATAGCTTAACAAACCGTGTCAAAATAAGCTTTCAATATTGAAGATGGACTTTGCCAGAGAAAAATGAAAAGCAAATTGAAAGATAAATGCGGTCAAAATTAGAACAGCGACATATTTGACTTTGACAAATTAGTATAATTAGAATGTAAAATATATAATTAATTAATGGAATTCCTTCTTTAGATTAAATTGATGGATAATTTATGTATTAGTCCAACCCAAAACTATACTATGGATGCAAACAATAATTATTTTCCATAGTTGACATATATATATATATATATATATATATATATATATATATATATATATATATATATATATATATATATATATATATATATATATATATATATATATATATATATATATATATATATATATATATATATATATATATATATATATAGCCCCTAAGGTCTATGATTTATCCCAATAAAATGACAAATGTTCTCTGCAGCAGTCACCCAAATTCTATTATATGAAATTCAATCACGTTTTTAGTACGTTCCAGTCAAGAATATTGTTTAATGGCCAAACCCTAGTGTTTTATGAAGGCACTCCACAACGAAAAAGTAAAAAATAAATTTTTAATGCTCAAGAGGCTCCTGCTACTTGCTAGCCACGTCTTTTACTCGTTTTACGTAATAAAATTATTTATTTTCTCTCATGATACAATTATTTAATTATATTATCTTAATATACATAATAATTAACAATAATAACCCAATTTCAGAAAATTCAAAGTCAGAAACTTAATTGATAGATTGTAACTTCTCTATTTACCTCTCTTTATGCCAAACTAGTTTGTTCATCTAAGTGATTGTGGAGATTGGAGAAATACCTACCTAATTATTTTTCATTATCATCAGAAAAATAGGTTAAATTAATAGTACTTTATCACGTATATAACGTAGTTATTTCTTTTATATATAAAAATGTATGTGATTGATTTTATTTATAAATTTTATTATGTCTGGGTGTGTATCCACGGTCGCGAATTCCGAATGGTGGGGAATTCAATATAAAAAGACATGGAATTTGAATGATTACGCAACTGTCAATATATAATATTAGAAAAAGAAAACCATTTCCCTTTCAATAAGCTAATTGACGACTGGATATAAAATTCTGTAGAGTCCAAAGATAATATAATTTTAATGTACATAATTGACTTTATACAATGTCAAATTTCAGTAGGCTCATTAAAAAAATCTTATTTTCAATAAAAAGTGAGGAAGGAGTTTAAAACCGCGTTATAAATCTATTGCAATATATTTTTAATAGTATATTTAAAATTGTTGCATTATTTTATATAAGACAACAACTTAACAACATATTTCAAATGTTACAAATATTTAAGTGTTGCATTAAAATATTCAAATTGCTGAAATAACTTAAACAATGAAAGTTAATGTAGTGCATATTAAACCGTTGCCATTTGATAAAATTATTTTATAGTCACAATTTGATACGAGTTGCTCTTGTGTCTTAAGCTATTGCAGCAGTTTTAGTATTTTAATTCATCAGTTAAATATTTGTAGTATTGTAAATATATTGCTATATTGTTGTCTTATATAAAATAAAATAATAATTTAAAGTATGCTACTAAATTTGTTGTAATATATAGATTTATTATGTAGTAGTATATGTCTAGATTGAGTTGTGTATATTCTTAGTGACTAATTTATGCTTCTGTACATTTTATCAAATCAATTTTAGATTTTCAAACTTTTGATAAGTAAAACAAGCAAACCTTTTATTAAGGAAAGGTATTTGCTACCTCTAAAATTAAAAAAAAAGGCAAAATATGTCATAAAAAGAAATAACAATGAAAATGGATATCAAACTCTAGTTTGAAAGTTGGAAAATTCTTGGGTTTAAGTAAAATAAATGGATTATTTATTCTATCATTACATTCTAATTATTATTTAATTTTTTAAACTAACTTTATATATATTATTTTTATTATTGGATTGATTTATAAATTTTCCCTAAATTCGATTTAGGCAGGAATTTTCCAAGTTGGTTCCATTAATTAAATTCATTTGATGTAGTTATTTTGTTTCTCCAAGAACACCTCCATCAATTTCAAGATAACAAAAACATGCAATTGATACTCGATTAATTGACTTATTTTGAGGGAAAAAACTGAGAAAATTAATAGACAATTGAGAAATTATATATATTTATTGAAAAAAAAAATTCAGAACATAGACAGTAGATCAACAAAAGCACACAATTCTAAGACAGTGGGTTACATGCTAGCATCGTCCTCAAGCTAGCTACTGTAAGTATTTATTGCAGAATACAAATTAAAAAAAATAAAAATTTAATATATTATGATTATATAGTATTGGAGATAAAGATCCTTTGATTTGAGTTAATTAGGAGCACTGCAAACCCTTCGAATTTGGCCTTGATTAGGATCGGTAATTGGGTTTAAATCTCCCATCTTAATCATGGCAGCGGAGAAGTCAGACGTGAAGATTGTAGGGTTCCTGATGTATTCATCAACAATGGAATTTGTAGATCCACCGCTGTAAAGTGCCTGATCTGATTCAAGAAGACCTCTTCTATTAACAAGATTTCTATAGTAACTGTTGTCCCAAATATCGGCAGTAATTGAATCAAGTGGCCTCAGATTTTCATTCCCAGACCCGTCAGCTGGACATGGTACATTTCGTCTTATAGTCCTGGCAAAATCAGGATCAATCACACTTCTATTGTTGCCGTTTACCCTGTCACGGAAGCTGAAACATCTTGCTATTCCAAATGTATGGGCTCCTGTTTTCATTATTTTCATATTAATTCTTAATATTTTATGTACTTCACATTTTGAATAAAACAAATGGAAAGTAATTAAGGTCAATTGTGTATTATGAAACCTGAAAGGGCGACCATATCTCTTGCAGTGAAACCCTTCCTATTAACAAATAAATCTGTGAGTTGGGCGAGATTGTCATTAAAGCCAGGGAGATTAGTGTCAGCTTGGGCTTGAGTTGCAGCAGTAGCAGAGTCTCTTCTTCCAAGCTTTACTGTCCATGACGGGCCTGCTACCTGTTTAATAAATTTATGTATATAGTTAATAATTGAATAGTAAAAATTAGTGAAAGAAGTGAATAAAGATGCATAAAATGACGTACAGCAGCAGAAGCATCGCGAGCAGCAACAGCCATAATATCAGCGCAAGAAACAACTTGTCGACATTGTCTTTCTATTTGAGTCTTTATATTCTCAATAACTTCGAATCCTCTAACTGAATTTGCATTAAAGATTGAGTCTCTCTCGCCCGCTGTATCCAGCAAGATTGAACCATCACAACCCTGAAATACATAATCATTTCACAACTATTAGTCTCTAATTAATTAACTTTTCGGGGTGAAGTTAAGCACTTGGGAAGAACAAATGGTAGATATTTACTCCAACGAAGCAATCATGGAAATGAAGGCGAATGAGAGAAGCAGCCATTCTCAGCTCACTTGACACAGCAGTACTAATAGCCCCTCTTATTATACTAAGAGCAGGAGGGCAACTCCGAGCATAAAAATTTTCACCAGAAAGCTGTGCTTGACAACATGAGAATATCATTAATAATACTGTGAAAGCCATGCAAGAAACTGATGAACCGGAAGCCATCTCTTGCTAAGGAAACTGAAATAAAAAAGAGAAAATATTTGAAGAGAAGAACTAATTAAGGAAGAGGATATGATGAAGAAGCCCAATCTCATCTCCTATTTATAGTGCCCTATCAACTTGACTTCACCTACCGTTAAGTCTTATTTTATTTCATGAATTGCGAGGTCTTTTTTTTGTTTTTAATACATTTTTTAATTAACTACTTCTTCTTTGGATTTTACATATATAATAATTTTAACATTTATTGGGATATATTTTAACTACAAAATAACTTAAGAAAATTCAAAATTTCTTGCTGTAGTTTTGACCATCTATACGTACCTAACTATATTCCTTTTACATGCATATCTTCAAAACCTTTACTTCGAAGGAAGGGATTGTGTGCTAGCAGATGTTAATAATAACTATATAAAAGGTTATAAATTTGTAAGAGTTTCATCTTTATGAACATGCATGGCATGATAGTGTTCTTTGCAATGAAATGTGAGTTTAATGATTTTTATCTTTTAATTTAACGTAAAATGACTTACAGCCCAATCATCAACTTCTTAATTATCCACCCTGATTGTCCCTTTTCTTTTTCGGTTTTCTTTAGCCATACACATATGAAAATTGAGACACAAAATATATTGTTTTGTTTCAAGATATCTTGAATATCAATTCCACCTACAAGTAGGCACCCATGAGTATTTAATTGACTTTGAACGGTTTAGGGACAAAATGTGAATATCTTAGAAAATCAGGAGATATTAGTAATTTGCTCATGAAAATAAAATAAAAAAGTACCTTTTTATGATGACAGTTTAAAAGCCAACGTGAAATTTTTGGATACGAAGTGATAATCACTAACTCCTAAATAAGTCAATGTCTAAAAAACTTTTCTTAAAAGGAATTAAAAAAAAAAATTTTTTATGGTGTTGCTTAAAATTAATGCCTATTCGGATAATTCTTTTTTTTTTTTTTTTGAGAAAACACCAAAACGAGAACCATTAACCTTGATAAGAGTTTACATCATCAGAGATTAAATGAGAAACAAAGCAAGGAAAGTCTTCAACCCAAACGGCAGTAGAAGGCAAATTTTTGCAGCTCTTTGCAAGAGCATGTGCTACTCTTTGCCTGATCTAGGAGTGAAAGCCCATTTACAGCTCCTGAGGGTACAAATTAAAAATTGACAGTCCTCTAAGATGCTACCAAAACCATTTTAATCTCCACTCCAACCTTCAAATAGTCAATGACCTGTTTACAGTCAAATTTAGCAACAATGCTTAGAAAACCCACATCCTTTGCTAGAGAAAGACCAAGTAGCAATGCCATAGCTTCAGAAGTAGCAGGATCCCAAGACCCTACAATTGTTTTCTGTTCACAAGCAAGAACTTGGCCTTGGGCGTTTTTGAAAGCCACCCTAGACCCACAAGGTCAATACCAATAATCCCAACATCTACATTTAACTTGACAACATTAGGAAGAGGCGGGATCCATTTCGAACTGCTCCTATCCAGAGTTCCCCCACCCATATCAGGTGATTTAGACACAGCCAAAAAATCATCTGGGAGGTTCCTAGCTGAAATTATAATATAGGAATTGTTGAACACAATGTGTTCATGAAAAAGTTTATTCCTAGCAACCCATAACTGATAACAAATAAAAGAGAACAAAGTCACTACCTCCGAACTAAGAGAATCCATAGCTTCTGCCAACCACCATTTGAAGTTCAAAATTCTGGATTGTTGAATATGTGAGTAACCCACGCTATCCCAGACCATTTTTACAAAGAAGCAGCCTTTTAACACATGCATAGTTGACTCTAAGCAGCTACATCTCTGACAGATAGGAGAAACAGAGTTGATACGAGCATAAAGGACTTCTTTTACTGGCAACACATTTAAAGACGCATGCCATAAAAAATTGCAGACTTTAGGAGGGGCGTTTATGCTCCAGAGACTTTTTCAGAACTTCAAATGTTGAGTTCCTGAGTCTGTGATAGTGTTATTTTCTTCTTTCAAATCTAAAGCATGTCTGTACCCACTCTTGACAATGTACTGATCTGAGTGATGATAAAACCAGACCAACTTGTCCGCACTTCCTGCCAATCCTACTAGGATCTGTTTTATGCAATCCACATCGACCGATAATAGGAGCTCATTTAATATATCCCATTTCCAGGTACTTTCTTGATGATCTATTAGGGAAGCTATTACAACAGGAGCATCGTCAGGGCAGGGTGTTATAATTTTAAAGGAAGAGGTCTGAGGAATCCATTTGTCCCTCCATATATGCAAACTCTATCCATTCCCAACCTGCCAATAAGTGCCCGATTTCAAGAGATCTCTACCTGCAAGGATGCTTCTCCAAGTATAGCTAGAATTAGATCCATTTAGAGCTTCAAGAAATATTGTGCATGTCGGGTAATAACGAACTTTTAAAACTCTAGCCAAAAAGGACTCGGGGTTGGTAGCCAACCTCCAACTCTATTTTGCCAATAAAGCTAAATTGAAGGCTTAAAAATCTCTGAATCCCAGTCCTCCTTTTGCCTTTGGCTTACACATTTGCCGCCAGCTACACAAATGCATTTTTCTTTCACTATCCTTTTGTCCCCACCAGAATCGACAAATCATTGCCTAAAGATCTTGGCAAAAACCAGATGGGAGAAGAAAGCATTGCATGACATATGTTGGGATCGCTTGAGCCACTGCTTTAATCAAAATCTCCTTGCCCAACCATGATAGCAATTTTTCCTTCCAGCCTTCTAAGCGCTGCCATAATCTGTCTTTAATTCAAGAGAAAATAGCCCTCTTTGAACGCCCCACAACAGTAGGGAGACCTAAGTACAATTCATGGTGCCCCACCATCTTGACTCCTAAATAATGTGTAAGAGTTTCCCTGAGTTCGGTTCTTACACTAGAACTATAAGAAACTTCAAATTTCTGTAGACTTACTTTTTGCCCTAAAAGAAATTCATACCTCTGTAGAACATTTAAAATTGCAGTTGCATCTGCTATTGAAGCTCGACAAAACAGTAAACTATAATTCGCGAACAACAAATGGGAAATCAAGGGAGCTCCATTACAAAGTCGCATCCCATGGAGGTCTCCTAAACTGATGGTCGAATTTAGCAACCCTGTAAGACCTTTCGTACATATAAGAAACAAATAAGGGGATAGGGGGTCCCCCAGTCAAAGGCCGCGAGAGGAAGTGACGCAGCCAATAGGGTTGCCGTTTATAAGAGCTGAATTTGTGGTCGATGTTACTATAAAATAAGAGATTGGAGAATGATTTTCTATATATTGAAATGAAGAAAGAATATAGAATTTATACAAGTGTAGAAATCCTAACTAGGAAACTTTCTATTCTGTACAAGGAAAGAAAATAAAAGGAAACAGAATAAATTATAGCTAATTTACAGCAGCTAATCTTGTAATTTTGTAACACTCCCCCTTAAGCTAGAGCATAGATATTAATCATACCCAACTTGTTACACAAATAATCAACTCGAGAGCCATTTAAGGCTTTTATAAACAAATCGCCCAACTGTTCTCCTGTCTTCATATATTCTGTTGAGATAACGTTATCTTGAATCTTCTCACGAATAAAGTGACAATCAACTTCAACATGCTTGGTCCGTTCATGATAAACTGAATTAGAAGCAATATGAAGAGCAGCTTGATTATCACACCAAAGTTTTGCTGGAGATGAGGGATTCATACCAATTTCATCAAGCAAATGATGGATCCACAAAATTTCACATGCAGACCGTGACATAGCTCTGTATTCAGATTCTGCACTAGATCTGGATACTACAGTTTGCTTCTTACTTCGCCAGGACACTAAATTTCCTTCAACAAAGATACAATAGCTTGTTGTTGATCTCCTATCAATCTTAAAACCTGCCCAATCAGCATCTGTAAAGCACTCAATGTGAGCATGCCCATGATCACTGTACAGTATATCCAATCCAGGAGCTCCTTTTAAATAACATAAAATATGCTTTAGAGCTTCCCAATATTTAATCGTAGGAGCAGTCATAAATTGACTGACAATGCTTACTGCAAATGCAATATCTGGACGAGTTACAGTGAGATAATTTAATTTTTCAACTAAACTTTGGTATCTCTCTGGATCAGCAAAAGAATCACCATCATCTTTTGTAAGTTGTATATTGGGAACCATAGGAGTATTGCATGGCTTAGCTCCTAACTTTTCAATTTCGGCAAGTAAGTCAAGAACATATTTTCTTTGGGATAGAAGAATTCCTTTCTTACTTCTCGTCACTTTCACTCCCAAGAAATATTTCAACTGACCCAAGTCTTTGGTATGAAATCTACCATGCAAGAAAGACTTAAGTGAAAAGATACATGCAGAATCACTCCCTGTAATCACAATATCATCAACATAAATCACAAGAAGAATAATGCCATTTTTGGATTGTCTAAAAAAATCAGAGTGGTCGCACTGACTCTTCTTTAGCCCAAACTCTTGGACAACTTCACTGAATTTACCAAATCAGGCACGAAGACTCTGCTTCAATCCATACAAAGACTTCTTCAGACGACAAAATTTTCCATACTCCCCCCGAGCAACAAAACTAGGTGGTTGCTCCATATAGACTTCTTCCTAAAGATCGCCATGAAGGAAGGCATTTTTGATGTCAAGTTGATGTAAGGGCCAATGATGAGAAGCTGCCAAAGAAATGAAAAGACGAACAAAACTCAATTTGGCAACTGGAGAGAAAGTGTCAGAATAATCCACCCCATAAGTCTGTGCATATCCTTTAGCAACAAGTCGAGCTTTCAGCCGAGCCACAGAACCATCTGGATTAACTTTGACTGTAAAAATCCATTTGCAACCCACAGCCTTTTTTTCCTCTGGTAAATGCACCAACTCCCAAGTACAATTTGAATCCAAGGCATTCATCTTCTCAATCATAGCATTATACCATCCAGGATGACTCAAAGCGTCTTTAACTGTCTTGGGGATAGATATAAAATCTAAAGATGCAATTAAAGAACATGTCGAGGGAGACAAGTGATCATAGAAAATAAAATTAACAATAAAATAAGTGAATTTACAATTACGTGTACCTTTACGAAGAGCAATGGGAAGATCGGGATCAGTAGGAGCAGGATTAGATGACGAAGATGCTGGTGCGAGACATGTATCATTAGTGTCTCTTCGTCTAAAGTAGACCTGAACAATCTGTGGTCTTATTGATGTTGAAGGATCATCACTTGCTAGCTGCTCAGTACAAGAAGATACAGTAGACACATCAGCTGATTCTCGGGAAGATGTCACCTTATAAATGAGCCACTCATCTTCCTCCCCCTGACTTGGAAGATTGGATGAAAAGAAAGGTTTATCTTTTGAGAATACCACATCAGTGGAAACCAAATGTCGCTTCAGATCAGGAGAGTAACATCTATATCCTTTTTGAAGACGCGAGTATCCTAAGAACACACACTTCAATGCCTTAGAATCAAGTTTGGTAACATGAGGATGAACATCTCGAGCATAACAAGTACTGTCAAAAATTCAGGGTTCCACTGGAAATAATATTTTATTTGGAAATAACATATTATAAGGGACATCACCATTTAACACCGTAGAGGGCATCCGATTGATCAAAAAATAAGCTGTAGAAATAACATTGACCCAAAAACACTTAGAAACATTCATTTGAAACAATAAAGCTCTAGCTATCTCAAGTAAATGTATGTTCTTTCTTTCAGCAACTCCATTTTGAGAAGGAGTATCAACACAAGAGGACTGGTAAAAGATAACCTGCTGAGACATATATCGCTGAAAAGAATTTGACATATATTCCTTAGCATTATCACTTCACAATATATTTACAGAAGTACTAAATTGGGTTTTAACTTCAGCATAAAAGGCAGAAAAATGAGAAAAAACTTCAAAACAATTCTTCATAAAATAAATCCAAGTCATACGGGAAAAATCATCCACAAAAGTAATAAAATATTTGTATCCAATTTTGGACATAACAGGACAAGGATCCCAAACATCCGAATGAACAAGTTGAAAAGAAAACTCAGCTCCTTTATTAATTCTAGGACCAGACGAGCTACGATGATGTTTAGCAAAATGACAAGACTCACAATCCAAAGAAGATACATCATAAAACTGCGAACATAACTTCTTTAACATAGGTAGAGAAGGATGCCCCAATCGACAATGTGCTTCAAAAGGAGACACTACACTAGAATAAATAACAGGTCGTGGTACCCAAGAATCCAGAATATATAGACCACCAGATACATATCCCTTACCAAAAATCTATTTCGTTATAAGATCCTGAAAAAGACAATGATCAGGGAAAAATGAGACACAACAATTGAGTTCTTTGGTAAGTTTACTCATAGATATCAAATTAAAAGCTAGGTTAGACAGATTTAGAACAGAGGGTAAAGTAATAAAAGGAGTAGGTTTGACAGTGCCAGACCCTACAATGTTGTATGATGTCCCATCAACAATAGTAACAGGCAAAGGGATTTTATGAGATCGAAAATCAGAGAAAGTATCAGGATTACCTGTCATATGATTTGTTGCACCATAATCAATGAGCCAATTGTTGCTAGAGGAGATAAGACATATGTTACCTTCTTCAGTTGTAACAGAAGTTGAAGATCCCTTTAACAATTCCTGGTACTTGGCATACTCTTCGACATATATAGTGACATTATGCTCAGATGATGAACCAAAAGTCGCAACATTAGCAACTTGTGACCTCTGATTGTGATTCTGCAATTTCTTGCAGTAGCGCTTTGTATGACCTGGTTCTTTACAATAATAGCAAATAACATCAATATTCCGATTATCATTATATCTATTTTCCCCCTTCGACAGATTCCTTTTACCATTATCACCTCCACTTTCTCTGACAACAAAATCACTATTGAGCTGACTAGATGAAGCATTATCAGCACGCAATAACCTACTAAATACATCTTCAAGAGTAGGAATTTCAGAGCCAGAAAGAATCTGAAATTTGGCTATCTCAAATTCAGATGACAAACCAGCCAGAAAACTCATTACTGCCATTTTTTCTCTCTGAGCCTATTGCTCTCTAATATCCACACTAAAAGGTAGAAGCATGTTCAATTTCTCATAAATTTTCTTAAACTCCATAAAATAAGTAGTGAGCAATTTTGCTTCCTTCTCAACACGATAAAAGGCTTTACAAACATCATAAATACGAGACTCATTTCTTTTTTCAGAATATAAAAAAGTCAAATAATCCATTAACTCTTTTACACACTTACAATGAGAAATTAAGCCAAGCACATTTCTTTCAATTGAATTTCAAATTTGTAAAAGTAACCGAGAATTATCTCTCATCCAAATCTGCTTTTCAATTTTATCAGTAGGAGGGTCATCAGTTAATTGATCATCTTTATCCATACTACGAAGATAGATTCTAATTGTTATACTCCAATCAAGATAATTGAATCCATCTAACTTTTCTTCTTTAATCTTAGATAAAGGGATAATTTCACTAACAATTTTCCTCACTCCTCCTTTATTATCAGCCATAATAGCCGCACAAAATAAAAAACAATCAAAGCAGCCAATATAAACTCAGAACACCTAGCCAAAAAAGACAATGCAAACAATCAACAAGATCTTAACAGATTGAATAATACGTACAGAGAAGGACAACACATTATGGGAGATAAAAGTACCAACAGAAGAGAGAATCAAGCCAAGACAATACCAGAATTTGATCGAAAATCTTCAGGAGACGTCGGAGACAAAATCGAAAGGCCGGAGGTCAGGTCATATACCTCCACGCACCGGCACGTGAGAGAAGGGACGTGAGCTTGTGGCGGCGCGTGAGGACCACTCGCCGGTCAGAAGAACACCGAATTTTGGGAAATGGCCGAAAATCTCCTTGCGCTTCTTTTGTCGCCGGCGGTGAGACAAAATGGTCACCAAAAAATGGTACCCAACCCAAACAGTAACCCTAACTGTAACCCAACGGTTGGAACAAGTTATTCAACTCAAAAGAAACCAGAAAATACCCCAAATCAAGCCTAGAAGGCTCTGATATAATGTAAAATAAGAGTTTGGAGAATGATTTTCTGTGTATTGAAATGAAAAAAGAATACAGAATTTATACAAGTGTAGAAACCCTAACTAGGAAACTTTCTATTCTGTACAAGGAAAGAAAATAAAAGGAAACAGAATAAATTATAGCTAATTTACAGCAGCTAATCTTGTAATCTTGTAACACTAAGTTCATAACTTTCTTGATCTAGTTCCTCGAAAAACCCAACTTCTCCATAACTGCCGATAAGAAAGACCACTCCACTCGATCATAAGCTTTAACCATATCCAGCTTAATCGACATGAATTTTTTCCTTCCTATCTCTCCGCTTTTCATATGATGGAAAGCTTCATAGAAAATTAGAGCATTATCTGTGATCAATCTATCAGGGACAAAGGCACTCTGAGCAACATCTATAATGTCTCTCAAAATCATTTTCATATGGTTAGGCCAGAACCTTTGTAGTAATCTTAAAGATTACATTACAAAGACTAATAGGCCTGTACTCTGAGATGAATTTCGATTCCTTCACCTTTGGGAAAGACAAATGAATGTATGATTAAAGTCATCAAGCATAACTCCTCATTCTAACACCACTTTTACTACATCATCTCCTATTGTACTCCAGTATTTTTGGTAAAACAATGGGGGGAAACCATCAAGTCCTAGTGCCTTGAGGGGACGCATCATCTATACCACTTGATACACCTCATCTATATTGAAAGGCTGGTCAAGCCTATTGTTCATATCCACCGAAATTTTTTGTTGCAAAAAATGAAGGTCTCCTAGTATAATGTGCTGCCTAATAGAAGAAAACAGGTCATTGTAAAAATGAATGATGTGCTCTTCTAAATCCTGACCCTCCAAGGCTGAATAATCTCTATTAAGTAAGCTATTGATTCGGTTGACTTGCTTTCTCTTCGAAGCTATAACATGAAAAAACTTGGTGTTTCTATCTCCTTCCTTTAACCATAAAACTCTTGATCTCTATTGCCATTTCATCTCCTCCCGAAATGAAGCTTCTGTCAAATCTATCTTCAAAGCTGCTCTTAACTGAAGTGCGGCATCATCAGTTCTTGAACCCAACTTTTTTAATTTCCATTCAGCTCGATTTCTCTTTGCTTTTAACCCTTCAAAGCCATTTTTGCTCCAATGTTGCAACATAGACCTGCATCTACTAACATTCTCACCCTACAAACCTCCTTTTATCTAAGTTGAGGAAACAGTTTGACTACACAATGTCCCTACACCACATACTCTTGAATTTAAAATGATTAGATGGGGAGGATTTAGAAGGGAAACCTTTTAAAGCTAACAAGAATAGAAAGGAGATTTGAGCCTACAGACATTATGTGCTTAACACTAGCTTTCTCAAACTTCTAAATCCAAGATAAAGTAGCAACACACTTGTCAAGCCTCTTTTCAATACAATTAACACCTCTTCTACCATTGTCCCATGTAAAAGGATATCCTGTATACCCTAAGTCAGATAAATCATAGTCAACTAACACTTTCTGAAAAGAACGAATAGCTGAATCCTATCTAGGAACACCTCCTACCTTCTCAAACTGAATAAGGATTTCGTTAAAATTCCCAACGACCAACCAATCCATCTGAGGTGGGCAATTAAGTTGTTTGAAAAGCTCCCAAGATTTATGTCTAAAATGCCTGTTAGGCCACCCATAAAAACAAGTGAGGAACTATGAAGAGTTAACTTTGAGATCCATATGGTGAATTAAATAAGACAACAGATCTATATTTACCTCATCCATCCACATACACACCAAACCACCTCCACCGTTAGTTCCCCTAACATTAAAACCCTTCTTAAACCTCAAACTCGATCTAATGAAATACATTATATCCTCGAACGCCCTTGTCTCCATTAGAAAGAGGGCAGAGGGAGTTTGCGATTTAATTAATTGTCTCAGATTAGCAATTGCCAGGGTACTCCCTAAACCCCGATAGTTGTAACTAAGTAAACTAACTACGATAGGCAACCAGGGTTGCAATCCCCGATCTCCTCTACAATTTCATTTACTTGATGAAACAATTCACCAAACTTCATCTTCTTTGTTAAAACTCCACCATCCCCATATTCAATCACATCACTACTTGGGCACTCTATCTCATCGTGCATGGTCTTCCTAGCCCCATTCACACGAGTATCCCTCCCTTGACTATTTTTGCTCCTAGCCATTCTCTTTTATGACCCTTGTTTGTTACTAATAGCTTTTTTAGCCCCATCTCTATTCCCTTCACTACAAAATTCTCCATTTCATTTCCCATAATCAATATATCCTCACTAGTTGTTTCTGTCATCATATTGATATCGCCAACATTCTGTTGGATTTGGAAATATTAAATTAAAAATTCACAGTGGAAAGGAAAGCCCACCATGGATCCAAGCGATCCAATTGATTTAATAGAAGGAGAAGTGTAACGATTACCAACCTCTCGAAGTGCAGATAAATCGAATCGTAGGTACGACTTCATGCGAAACGACATCCTTTACCGGTATCCACACGTGAATGCAATGAAAAGAATTGCTTGGGGTGCTAGCTTCTTCCTTGGTGGCTAGGTTTTGTTTTCTCTCTTTTAAGATTACATAAGAAAAATTATTTTCCTTTTGGTTTCTCTCTTTTGTGGTGGCTACAACTCTCTCTTTATGCTTAATTAGGGTTTTATATATACATCACTATATATATATATATATATATAGTTGGCCTAACCCTAATTAAGAGAGAGAAAACTTTGGACCCACTTTTCTTATTAAAATAAGAAATACCTTATTTCTTATTTAAAATAAGAATGATAATAATAATAATATTATTATTATTATTATTATTATTTTGTGTATTTTGAATTTTAATTTATCACAAAATAAAATTCAAAATGCCTGAATTAACCCTTATCCATTCATCACATTCTATGTGTGCGACCCAATAGATTCATATTATATTGACAGTGGGCCCCCAATCCCATCACAGGCCCACAAGTTATAGGTGGCCTCTAGCAAGGCATTATGACTACCCAAATGATATGAATATCGATAATTCGATTTTAAACTAATAGAATATGTTATAATCATTTTATCACACGATATCTTGTTTGAACATAAGTCATAGTCTATGTCAAACTTATATAGTCCAAACATATAATTTTTCGATCACTAAGTAAAATGAAAAAATCAAATGATATTGATCACTTCATCAATTCATTTGAACACGGCCATACATTTCTCAGTCTTACTTATTGAGGGGCCCAATAAATATCTCTCTCATAAAAGAGGGATAAATTCCTTCTTGATTATTCACTATCCTCTGTATAATTCTCATTATGTCCAATCATAATCTTTATAGTTATCCGATTAAAGATAATGTTTGATTATGTCAAAACATAATGTTCATTATGTAGGATACTGTGATAATCTCAGGTCTAAGGATCGATAACATAACTATTATGAGATTACTAATGACATTAACCCATGTAGTATCTCATAGCGGATCTATCTAGTACTATGTTCTCTAACAAGTACTTATAAGTTTAATTCATATCACCATATATATAATCATCCCATGTTTATCAATCAACCTTATACTAGTCTTTATTTATCATTATTCATTTAATGATAAATTACTAGAGATAGTCAAAATAATATTAGATTGTTATGTACAAATATTATTATAACATAACATGCCAACAATATAATAACATGAAGAAAATCCAATTTTATAAAATGAAATGTGACATTATATAAAGGGCCTAATGCTTGGTCTAGGGCATAACCACTAACACATTCCCACCCACAGCTACTTCATCTAAATTACCATTGTCCAGATTATTATTCAATGAAGCATTACACAAAGGCACGAGGCAGCTATTAGAGATTGGTACCTGATTCAAATTGAGAGAGATAACACTATCGGCCATAGCCGCATTTGCACATTGCGCAGCATGATAGAGAGGATCACAGTTAAGTTCTGCCACTGGTGGCACTGTTCTGTCATTCTGGACTCAAGATTCTCCTTCCTCCCAGCATTCTTCGAATTTAGTTGCATAAGAATATCCTTTAAAGACCCGACACTGATAGATGTTATCCCTGTTGGACCCCAAATCTTATCTTCTTTGTTAGGACTCACTGCGTTTAGTTGAGCGAGAAGTTTGTCCACTTTTTCTTTTTCCACCGGATTATGGATTTTGAAGCCTTTACGCAGGGATGCACGAAGTCAATTGCCATACTCCAAGTTAGTAATCTCCTCAGTGCATTCCTGTACCCTGTGTCCTATTCGGATAATTCAAGTGTTTATATTAGTGATATTTTAAGCATGTTGATAACTAAAACAGAAAATTGTAACTGATAGAATATATTTGGCTCTTTTAGTTTGTTGAAAAATATTTATTTAAATTGAATTTATAAAAAAAATTAAAAATTTAAATTTCCATCGGAATTTTAAATAAACAAAAGGAATACACCTCATAAAAAAAAAGAAACGCTTAAAAACACAAATAAATTAATTTACGGAAAACGCTATCGAACAAAAGTCGTTTAAAAATACGAATTCTTGATTTATATATTATAATTAATAAATTAATTAATACTGGTGCAAAAATTAATAAATCAAAATCAAGGACTAGAATTAGATGTGCTATAAAAAAAAAAGACCCGAAATATGGTTGAGTCAATTTTTATGTAACAAAATACGACTCAAATTTACGTGTAGTGCAGGTGATAGGGCACTATAAATAAGAGACGAGGGCTGGGCTGCTTCTTCATCCACTTCCTTCACTCTTCTCTTACCTTCCCTTTCTCTTTCAGTTTTCCCAACTTAGCAACAAATGCCTTCTGTTTCATCATTTTCTAGCATGGCTTTCACAATATTATTAATGATTTTCTCATGCTTATTGCCATGTCAAGCGCAGCTTTCTGGCGAAAACTTTTACGACCAGAGTTGCCCTCCTGCTATTAGTATAATAAGAGGAGGAGTTAGTGCTGCTGTGTCAAGTGAGCTGCGAATGGCCGCTTCTCTCATTCGCCTTCATTTCCACAATGGCTTTGTTAGGGTAAAGCATCTATATTTATTCTTGCCAAATGCTTATAAACTCATCATGGAAAGCTAATTAGAGATTAATTGCTGTGAATTAATTGTGCATTTCAGGGTTGTGATGGTTCAATCCAGCTGGATGAAGCAGGCGAGAGAGACTCAATCTTTAATAAAAATTCAGTTAGAGGATTCGAAGTTATTGAGAATATAAAGAGTCAAATAGAATTACAATGTCAATAAGTTGTTTCTTGTGCTGATATTCTGGCTGTAGCTGCTCGCGATGCTTCTGCTGCTGTGTGTGACTTTACTAATTAATCTTGAGCTGTTTCATTCATTAGTTTTTACAATTCAATTATTAATAATATGCATAAATTTATTAAACAGGTAGCGGGACCATCATGGACAGTAAAGCTTGGAAGACTAGCTAGACTCTAATTCTCCTGCAAGTGAAGCAAAAGCCAACACTAGTCTCCCTGGCTTTAACGATAATCTCGCCCAACTCACGGAATTATTTGTTGATGGGAACGGTTTCACTGAAAGAGATATGGTTGCCCTTTCACGTTTCATAATACACAATTAACCTTAATCATTTTCCATTAGTTTATATTTAAAATGTTAATTACATGGTAACAAATTAAGAATTAATATGAAAATAATGAAAACAGGAGCACATACATTTGGAATAGCAAGATGTTTCAGCTTTCGTGACAGAGTAAACGGCAATAATAGAAGTGTGATTGATCCTGATTTTGCCAGCACTGTAAGAACAAATGTACCATGTCCAGCTGACGGGTCTGGGAATGAAAATCTGAGGCCACTTGATTCAATTACTCCTGATATTTGGGATAACAGTTACTATAGAAATCTTGTTGACAGAAGAGGTCTTCTTGAATCAGATCAGGCATTTTACAGCTGTGGACCTACAAATTCAATTGTTGATGAATATATCAGGAACCCTACAATTTTCATCTCTGACTTCTCTACTGCCATGGTTAAGATGGGAGATTTAAACCCACTTACAGATCCCAATCAATGTCAAATTCGAAGGGTTTGCAGTGCTCCTAATAATTAATTCATGAATTTGATAATTTCTTGGAGATTCTGATTTTCACTTGTATTGTGCAATGAATAAATTTAGGGATAACATACATATCCTAGTACTGTCTCAATGTGATTGCTTTTGTTGTACCAGTTTAATTGCCCTTGTTCTGAATTTTTTATGATCTGAATAAAATTGGATGCAATTTACTGTTTTTCTCAATATTTTTCTTCATTAATTACTGAACCAATTATATGGGTCAACTGTTATCTTGATAAAGTTCTTAGTCATTAGGGTTATTATTATAGATTAACCTTAGCGAGGATGAGTTACCTATATATATATATATATAAGTAACTTTAGCTTGCAGCTTGCTTTCAATTTATGACCATGTTCCTTTCTCATTTTCAAAAACAAATTCATTTATTTATTTTTTTTCATAAAGTAACTTATCATTAATTTCTATTGTGATAATCAAGAGAAAAGCATTAAATAAAGAACAAAAGAATAAAAATAACATTATTTTAGATTAAATAAGTCAAATTAACCTTAAATGGGATTGGGGAGTGGCCCAATGGTAAGAGGCAGACTGTAGAAAAAAAAATGACTTTAAATAAAAATTTACATGTTAATTTTGAAAAAAAAAATTAATTTTCAAGTTGATCAGTAATGTCTAATAAGTTTGAGAATTAAATTAAACATTTTGTAATTTAATTATGAGGGAAATAAAAAAAAGGAAGTGAAATTGATTGCAAAATTTTATCTTGCTAATTAATCGATGTATTTTCCTTTTCATGTAATAAGCATGAATTGCAGTTTGGTTAATTAATTATTTATTTAACTATTAAATTGGTTAATACAAGCAACCATATTTCTAGTTTTACAATCAAAATTAACAGCCATATTTTTAGTTTTACGATCAAATTCAAGATCAAATGTTAATTCTTTAGAGAGCTAATATGAAAATTCTTATTATTTAGGAAGTCAAAATAAAAATATATTTTAATTTTAATATTTTATCTAAATTATAAATGAATTTTTACAAAATTTAGGGATAAAGGTAAGTTTTAATTAGTCTGCCTTTTTCTGCCTCTAACTATATATAGTTGCTATCTAACACTAATAGTTCGATATATTAAATACAGTACGGCACGTGCGTTAATTATTTCAAATAAGTTCTCAAAATTCTATTTTTTCTTAAAATTCTCTTTACCTTATATACTCTTATTGACTTTGACAGTTGGAATCTCCAATGTTGGAAAGGCCTCGTAGTATTCTTTTCATGTGATTAAAAGCTTGCTAGCTACTAGTCATCAATACATTAATTCATTTTACATCAGATTAA
Organism: Excoecaria agallocha; assembly: GCA_037975025.1. NCBI lineage: Eukaryota > Viridiplantae > Streptophyta > Magnoliopsida > Malpighiales > Euphorbiaceae > Excoecaria > Excoecaria agallocha. Next base: position 48,873 of record JBBPFJ010000528.1, read on the forward strand.
GATAAAAATCATGACACTCGTACTTCATTACAAAGAAAACTATCAAACCATGTTCGTAAATATGAAATTCTTACAAATTTATAACCTTTTACATAGTTATTATTAACATTTGCTAGCACACAATAGCTACTTTCGAAGTAAAGGTTTTGAAGATATATGCATGTACTCCCTCCGTTTTTTTTTTTATCAGTCGCTTTTGTTATTTTAATTAGGATTAAGAAATAATAAATAGACTTAAATTTAGTATTAAATTACGTGATTAAAACTAAATTATCAAATCTGATTGGTTCTGACTTTATTAAGAAAGAAAAATAAATTGAAAAAACAAATTAAATTACATTGAAAGTATAAAAGTGACATATAAATAAAATTTGAATTTTACTTAAAACTAACAGATAAAAAAGAACGGAGGGAGTAAAAAGAAAACAGATGTCACCAATAAGACGGCCAATTCAGTCGCTATAATTTTAAGTATAATGAATAATAGTAACATAGCTCCCAAAAATAAATAATAAAAAAAGAATAGTTATGTACATATAGATGGTCAAAACCACAGCAACAATTAATTTGAAACTTGAATTTTCCAAAGTTATTTTGTAGTTATACTGATTTAATTTAATATCCCAACTAATGGGAAAATTAATATATTTATAAATCCAAATAAGAAGTAGTTAACATTATAAAAAAAAAATTAAGACCTTACTATTCGTGGACTAAAATAAGACTCAAACGGTAGGCATTGCCAAATTAAGCTGATAGGGCACTAAAATAGGCGATGAGGTTGGGCTTCTCCAACATATACTCTTCCTTGATTCGTCTCTTATTAGCTACTAATTAATTGCTCAAATACTTGGTTTCTTTCTCTTTTAGTTCCCTTAGCAAGAGATGGCTTCTCATTTTTCTGTTTCTTGCACGGCTTTCACAGTATTATCAATGATTTTCTCTCGCTCATTGCCTTGTCAAGCACAGCTTTCTGGTGAAAACTTCTATGACCAGACTTGCCCTCCTGCTCTTAGTATAACAAGGAGAGCTATTAGTACTGCTGTGACAAGTGAGCCGAGGATGGCTGCTTCTCTCATTCGCCTTCATTTCCACAAGTTCAGTGAGAGGATTCGAGGTTGTTGCAGAAGTATTATGGCTGTAGTAGTTCTTGATGCTTCTGCTGCTGTGCGTGACATTATTAATCTTTGTTGATTTCTTCCGCTAATTTTTACGATTCAATTAATAGAAATAATCATAAATTAATTAAAGAGGTTGCGGGACCATCTTGGACAGTAAAGCTTTGGAAGAATAGACTCTAATACTTCTGCAAGTGAAGCAGAAGCTGACACAAATCTCTCTGGCTTTAATGATAATCTGGACCAACTCACAGATTTATTTGTTAATGGGGAGGTCTAACTGCAAGAGATATGGTTGCCCTTTCAGATTTCATAATACAAAACCTTATACCTTACTTTCCATTAATTGTTGGATTAAGTTTGTAAAATATAAATACAGTAGAATTGATATGAAGACAATGATAACAGGAGCACTTACATTTGGAATAGCAAGATGTTTCAGCTTCCGTGACAGAGTAAACGGCGACAATAGAAGTGTGATTGATCCTGATTTTGCCAGGACTATAAGACAAAATGTACCATGTCCAGCTGATAAGTCTGGGGATGAAAATCTGAGGCCACTTGACTCAGTCACTCCTGATATTAGGGATAACAGTTAGTATACAAGAATAAGATCAGGCACTTTACAGCGGTGCATCTACAAATTCAATTGTTGATGAATACATCAGGAACCCTGCAATCTTCATGTCTTGACTTCTCCACTGCCCTGGTTAAGATGGGAGATTTAAACTCAGTTATCGATCCTAATCTTGGTCAAATTCGAAGGGTTTGCAGTGCTCCTAAAAATTAATTAATGAATTTGATAATTTCTTGAAGATTCTGATTGTCATTTGTATTCTGCAATTAATGAATAAATTTAGGGATAATATATCCTAGTACTGTTTCAGTGTGATTTTTTTTTTTGGCAGTTTAACTGTCTATGTTCTGAATGTTTTATCTGAATAAAATGGGTGCAATTTTTCTGCTTTCCCAATATTTTACTTCACTAGCGAACCAATTATATGCTTCAATTAATTGTGCATAACCAATTATGGCAAACTTCTGGGTCATTAGGGTTATGGATTAACCTTAGCAAGGATGTTTAGTTCTTTAATTTTAAAAATTTTCTCAACTTGTAAGCAAACACTACAAAAAAACTGCTCATTAATTTCCATCGCTAATTACCAGATCCGTCGCTAAAATAAATTAGCGACGGAATTGAACAGTCGCTAATATATTAGTGACGACTTACAAAATCAGTCGCTAATTTAGCGACGAACAATTTCGTCGCTAATTTATTTTATCCGTCGCAAATTTATATTCATAATTAGTCGCGGTATTATAATAATAATATTTAGCGACTAAATTTGTCGCTAATTATAAATTAACTGTAAAATTTAGCGACGAAATAGTAGTCTCTAATTATTTCTTAAATGATATCTATTACACATTAGCGACAATTTTTCCGTCGCAATTCCGTCGTTAAATTATTACATAATTGAATTTTTTCTTTTGCTGTATTTTAAAATTTTAATTATGTATACAATGATCTCTATTTATTTATTTTTATCCTGTACATAACAATAATCTTACACATATTTATTCCAAATCAGAATATATTTCAAAATACACAGTTTTAAAAATATATATTATAATAGTATGTAATTCAACTTTTCTATTAGCTTAGAATAAATTATAAAATGTTGCAAATTACATAGTGCAATTAGGTAATTTCTCAAGCATCTTTTCAGATACATCAAAACAAATAACATGTGCACTGTGTATTCAACTAAAATCTTGTCCTAGTTCTCTATCAACTGAATACTTCAGCATATCAAGGGATACAAAAACAATATATTCAAAAAAAAAAAGGAGGCTAATTTCTTTGCGCAAGGGTTGCAGTAATGCCACCAGCAACCACTCTTACAGTTGTTACAGCAATACCTATGCCAATTATACCATATGTGAAAAAAAAATTAATAATATATAAATACATCCTATATATTGTGGCATGTTTCACCATGCTGGGAGTAGGCAACAAGCAGTTGACCAAAAATATCATGGATATATTCATTGAAATAGAATTCCAAGGAGAAAATATTGCTATCCCAACCATTTAGCAAGTATTCAGTCCAAGGAATAACAATGGATTAACACCAATCAGTGCTTCCCATTTCACACACACAACATCATGCAATAAAGATGAAGTATGAAGCGGTAATTTCTCCATATCATTCATGAACTAGCATAAAACAAGCTACATAGAATTTTCTTTTTTCCTAGCAAAATGAGTCAAGTATCATGACATTTACACCTACACATGCTACGGTACATATTTTGTTGTATTACAAGAGAACATGCATTCTTCCATGGCCATTAACAATTAGAGTGATCAGAAAAAGCTACACTTATGTAAAACGAGGCTCAAAATATACAGATGATAAGTGAAAGAATGGATTGCAGAAATAGGCATACGAGAAGTAAAATAACTTCTAACTCACATAGCCTCACTACTTGCTCAGAAGGAACTTATATACTCAGTATCACTTCACTTGAGATAAGTTTTAAGAGTTTACAATTGTATAAAATTGTTTTGCAAGATAAAGATAAAAGATAAATTGTACAGGATAAAGATAAGCTGGTGGAAAGGATAAACAGAGCATAACAGAGCATTTGAGTTGATCATGTAAACATGCAGAGTTTATCACATAAGCATGCCTTTGAGTTCACGTAATACCAGCTTTGACTCACGTAATACTAGATTTAGGAAAACTTCTCAAACACAACGTAGGTAGAAAGCAAAAACAAGTATCAAAACCTGCTCCAATTGCAAGGCAAAGGCCATGCAAAAGCTAACATGTGTTTTTTCGTGCTGGGAACACATTATGATGCTCAAACTTAGGCCCGATTTCAACCAGATTCAATTTTTCAACCTCCAAATTCTGTATAATTATCACAAGAAATAAACTATACAAATGAGTATGAGTAGAGGAACAAATAAAGAAACAACCTTTCAACAACAAATCAACTGTTTTAAACATTAACTCAGTAACATATAAATACTTTAACACTAGTGCAAAAAAATGATATATATTGAGCACTATTGCTAGGAAAAATGAAGAATAGATGACCAAATGCAAGCAAAATATTGCAAGCATATGTAGCTTGGGTCTTTTCTTGAATAAAAAAATCCCAGCTTGCTTTTACTAAAAGCATCTATACTATATGCATGCTGGAAGCTCTTCATTTTCAGAGAAACTAACTTATTACTAAAAACATCTATACTATATGAATGCTGGAAGCTCTTCATTTTCAAAACAACTAACTTATTATCACTAATAGGATAAGGGATTGCAACATGTTTGATGCTTACTCTCACAACAAACAATTTAATCATAGGTGACTTTCAGTTGCAAAGTGTTATCCCATTAAATTACTACATTAACAAAAAAAAACTTTAAACAAGATGGAACAAATAGACCAGAATATGATCATTAACCACATTATATCACAAGTGGTTCAATCACTTGGCTAAAATTTATACCTTGCTGTCATTACTCCCAAATGTTACACAATGAGGATTAGCCATACTGACACAAGTCATATTCCCGATTACTCCATCTACTATTAGTTCTGATTTAACAACAACATCATCTTTATTTGTAGACAATTTTGTTGGGATATCTGATGCTTTCAATATTGGTTCACCCATATCAACCTTCACCTTCCCATCCTTTTGAATTTCAGGGATGACTAAACCAGCACCAGTATGTATAGAAAAAATGTGCTTCCCCATTTAAAATTTTCAGCTCAGCAATGAATCTAGCAAAGCACCGAACCCCATTACCGCACATCTCTGGTTCACTACCATCAGAATTAAAAATTCTCATTGTATAATCAGTGCCATGTGTACCCAGTATAACAAATATCACTCCACCAGCACCAATGCCAAAGTTTCGATCACATAGCCTCACTGCTTGCTCAAGAGTAATCCTAGGTTTCGTAGAATCCCTGTTATCAATGTAATCCAAAATTGCAAAACAAAGAATGTCACCGCTTTTGAACCAAAACTAACAATTCACTTCACACAAAAATATGGCACAACTCTGCTATTAACTTCTTAATCAGTTCCAAAAGTGCACTCTCATACATCAGTGGAGCCAAATATACAAAAATGGTATTATGAGGCTCAGCAAACCAGTTAAACAGAGAACAATAGTTGAATGCAAACTGAATTTTCTATGAACTTTTAAATTTTATGCTATTTTAAATACATTTAATTAAATGATAAAACTATAATAAAATCCAAAAGAATTCAAATAATAAACATGGAACATTAATATTTGAATTAATCTATTGAAGATTCATTATACAAAAACTAACATTCTAATGCAACTTTAACTATTATACATAAATTAATTACGATTCAAGTATTACATAATTCATAAAATAATTATGGATTAGATATAATTATAACTAACCAATTACACCCAATTATATAAATACTAAATTGACTAATTAATTGATTGGTTATGATACATATATATTTTATAAAGTTTGGCCAGCTCAGTTTATTTGATTTTTTAACATCAAAAACCAAATCAAACTAAACAATCGAAATAACTGAACAATAATATACCAATAGACCCAACAAACCAAATTGAAATAATCAAATTGTTTGGCTTTGATTTTTGTTGACACATGGATTCCCCGGCACTTAATTTGCCCCATAAAATATTTATAAGCGATGCCCTTTTAGTCATCAAGAAGTTCCTAGTAATTATATGGATGTTTTCACCTTTTAGCTCACTATCCAGCCGATCTATATCTTTTTCGAGTATAGCAATCGACTGATCCACATTACCAAAACAAGAAGTATTCCATTCCAACATAAATTTCTTAAGCAATTTAAGTTTAAGTTGGATATTCTTACCATGTGAGGAGCTAAGAGTTGACCACCATCTGCTTACATTTTTTAAGAAACTAGCATCTTGCAGCCATGCATCAATAAATCTAAAAGGCCTTGGCCCCCAATTCACTGACAAACAATGAAGGACCAAATTTGTACCTTAACCACAACACAAGAGCAACCAACTACTTTTCTGGCATTGCCCTCGGAATCAATCTTACATAACTGCAGTAAAGGATCAAAAAATATCAGAGATGATGATGAATTACATAACTACAAAGTTCTCTAAGAGAAAGATAACTGCATTGAGAAAATCATGGGATTTCAAGTACTTGAAATAAAAGAAAAACTCACAAGGAGTAGACACAACTAAAATATAATTCATATCTCAAAGAGAAATAAATTGATGTTGGGAGTAACAGAACAGCTAAACGAACCATTACCCAATACAAGAATTAAATTCTGACAGTAAAGCTTTATCAGTCAATGACAACATGTGTCTAAATCTGATACTGTGAGTGTTTTCTGCATTCAAATCTTTCATAAATCTTTAAACAAATTCACACACTGTGATGAAAGCTATAAATCAATATACATTCCAGTAACAGATATAACATAAAGCAAAGGAATTCCCTAATTAAGATATTAATACGCAAAATTATATGGAAAGATCAAGAACATATCTAATACTAACAAGAAACAAATAAATAAAAACTTTTCAAAGTGTATAATACTTACATCAGCCCATTCACTGAGGCTTTTAGCACTGGGAACAGTCAAGAGGCCAATGCCATGATCAGCGCAAAGAGCTTTAACAAGCTTAACATGATAAGGCTGATTACAATCCTCAGCCAAAACGCAAAACTGAGCTGCATGTTTCTCTATTACTTTAACACCTTTGTGAAGGCCGCGAATAAGACCACCGTGAGCCAGAGATTTTCTCAAAACTAGTTGCAATGCAGTCATCAAATCCATAGCCTCACCAAGAGGCTGAGCTTGTGGCTCAACTACAACAACACCTTCCTCTCTGCTCAAGTCACAAACCTCCTCTTGTCAGTGGAAATAGATCGAAAATCCAACAAATTAAGAATCATTATCGGTGATTAGAATAAAAGTTGAGAACTTTAGATGAAAATGACTTACCCTGACATGGCTGTTGACTGTGTCGAAAGGTAAATGGAAAGAAGGAGATGAAAGTAGTCTCTGAGATAGCAAAGGAAGTTGCCGTCTTTTGCGACTTTTGGGAAGAAGGGTATATGCGTAATGCTAAAATAAGGTAAATTAGGGTTAGGATTTTTGGGATGGGCTTATAGAGAATTTTGATAAGGGCCTCAAAACTGGCCCTATCTATAATTAACGAGTTTGAAACCTTAGCTTGAGGCTAATTTGGTCTTTATATAAATTGATAGGTAAATATTTTTCCCTAATTTATATAATTATCTATTTGATAAAAACTTATCTAAAATGGTTTATTAATTTATTCGTGTATGAGTCTATGAGATTATTTAAAATTTTTCATATAATAAAAATAAAATAAACAATATTTTCTACATGATAGATTACCACTATTTAGGCTAGAAATTTTTGTGTAAACTCCATAGAAGTGAGAAAAATTCATGAATTATATATTGACGAGTGAGAGGTAGCTGGCTTACGATTTTAGAATTCCTAATAATTTAAAATTTGATTTAAATTTTATAAAATAAAAATAAATTACAAATTATTTTATTATTATTTTAAATAAAATAATAAATTTTATATTACTATTTTATAAATATTTATTTTTATTAATCTTAAACACGCAAATATATAATAATCGTAACAATTAGTTTATTATTATTATTAAAAATGTAAATTTTTTAAATAAATAACTTTAGATTTTGGTATAATTGATAAAAAAATTATTAACAACTTATAAAATAATTTATAATTTTGTGTTACAAAATAAACTATTCATTTCATATGGTTTATATTAAAATTAATTGAAACTATAGATAAATCATGTGAGTGAAATTAAAAAAAAATTATTTTTTAATTTATTTGCGACGGATTAGCGACTAAGAAATCCCGTCGCTAATTGTACGGTAACATTAAAAGGCGGTATGTTTTTCCTCCAAAATTAGCGACTAAAATGTTCGTCACTAAACATTCTGGAACTAATTTCATGAATAAAAAATTATATAATTTAGCGACGGAAATATTCTTCGCTAATCCATCGTAAAACATACCCGTATAATTCCCTCCAATAATTAGCGACTGTTTTAGATCCGTCGCTATTTAGTTGCAAAAAATAGAAAATATCCTCGATTGGACCATCCATAGCAGTCATATCAACTCTATTAAGCTATTCAGTAATTCCTTTTGGGTATCACTTTGTTTTAACTGATCTAAATATTGGTGTTTTTTTATGGATTGCCATTTCAAGTATTGCTCCCATTGGACTTCTTATGTCAAGATATGGATCAAATAATAAATATTCCTTTTTAGGTGGCCTACGAGCTGCTGCTCAATTGATTAGTTATGAAGTACCATTAAATCAAAGGGTTCTTGTGCATATGTAAATATTATATATGAGTAAATGAGCTATTTGAAAATAAATCGAGGCTGTGGCGAATGCCTGAAATAAATACAAAGCCAATGTTTTTATATATGTGTAGATAGGGGATCATATAACGGGACTGCTTTTTTTAATATAACGAATTCGATGAATTCCTCCTAAAGATTCACATCAGAATAGTGCGAGTTGATCAAAGTTACTTCGAAAACAAAAAAAAAAGAAACAGAAAGTCAAATTCATTTGGGCTAGTCTCCCACTTCAAATAAAAAGCACGACTGAATTATAAAACAGTCGTGAATCCGTCGAAAAAGTTACAACAAAAATAATACCATCACTAATTAGCAGTTTTTTTTTTGCAGTGGAAAGTTATCGAGGGATAAAATAGTGCATGTTAAAAATGTCAACAACTTATAATGCCTAAAAAAATTTGATATTTGATTTATAAGGGAGATATAATAGCTAATGACAATTTTAAACTGTCATTAAAAGTAAAAAAATCTTAAATTTTTTATATTTTTAATTGAGTGCTGACATCGAATCAAATTCTGGAGACTAACTAATTTAATTTTTAAATAGTAAGAATTAATTAATTGATTATGTAATCTAAAAAAACTCAGTAGTCAGTACATAAATAGTATTTCTTGATGCCTGACTGCATAATCAGATTGCGCTGCTCTCCCACCAAAAAAGAAAGTTTTAGCAACGGATTGGTATCATTAATATATTGTCTGTCACTAAAAAGCGCATTTTTTGCATGTAGTAACCGTAATCAAAGAGTAATATATACACGGCAATTCATTTTCGAGAAGAAATAAGAACTAAAATCTAACTCTCTTTTTTTTTTAAAAAAAACGAAAAATCTAATAACTCCTATTTCTATATATATTTTTTTATAGGCTAGACATTCCTCATGTACTATCAGATAATGAATCTATGCATTAATTAAAGTTTAAATCTTTTAGATAATTATTTATTGAAAAATTTTCTCTATCTAGAAGGTTAAATTAGATCAAACTAACCATAATTTTTGACACGTAATTGTAAAAGCATATATATGCACCACATTTTAATAGATTTTCTCTTAAAATTAGGTTTAAGTATACACACGTTAAATTGAAATATACATGTATTTTATTATATAAATCCAGCATGATCTGAACCCAATTAAAAGTCTGTCTATTAAAAGGTGGATTTGAACTAGTATTGAATATAAACTGCAGGTTTAGTCCAATCAGGCCCAACTATTTATTGTTTCTATATTTTTGTAATTTTTTATTAACTACATAATCTACAACATTTAAAAGTATAAAGAATAAAATTTTATAATAGCATCGCATTTTATGCAAATTTTTACATATTAAATTATTTTTATAGTAAAATTTTATAATTTTATATAATATAATAAATAAATATTTTTCTCAAATGAATTGGCTCTGACTTAACGTGCGCTAACCTAGGCCTGGCTAATTGCCTTTTGTCTATGCAAGTTTAGCCGGCTATTTTTTTAATACAAATTAAATCTTTATTAATAATATGAAAAGTACAAATAAATTTATAAAATTTCAAAAGACACGAGATGTATAAAACCAATGAAGTTGCCGGACAATATATCTAAACTTCTTCAACGAAAATAGTAGATAATGGTAACACGCCGCGAGCAATCCAATTTTTAGTGAAAAACTCAATCCATCTGCTGTTCATAGAAAAACTTATTCCAAAAAGACGAAAATTTTTCATTAGAGAAAACAATAACTTCCAAATTTGGAGAATAAACTTGCATGACAAAAATTTAAATTGCATTCAATATTAGTTAAAAGAACTAAATTTACAAAAACAAAAAAAGGATCTAACCAAAAACGAAAATTAGATTTAAAATAAAAAAACTTCAGATCTAAATTTATTGAAATCAAAACACAAAAAAATTAAAAGACAAATAATAAATAAAACTAAAACTTTAAATCTATATCGATTTAAAAATTATTATAAATAAATATAAAAAATACACAAAAAATTGAAAAAAATAAATATAAAATTAATAAAAAACAAGATGAAAGAGAAAAAAAAAAAAAGAAAAAAGAGGGGCTGCCGCCTATAAATGGACTAACAGCAATTCCAAAACTAGAAAAGAGCCGGCTAATTAGATAGAAAAGAATTTAAAATGTATGATTAGATCAAGTTGGAATCCAGCTTAAGACCGAAGGTAAACAGTTGTACATGATAATTAGTAGTATATTATAATATATAGTTTCGTGGCTGCATAATAAACATGATTTTTCAACATGATAATTAGTGTATTGCTCGTTTTATCTATTAATCTGATGAAAAGTGCTCATTATCTTTTTTTATATTCTTTTTATTTTATCCATCATTTATATGTTATGTATGTATTTTATGCATTATAGAATTATATATTTTAATTTACTTAAATACATAGCATGCAAATAATGAAAAAATAAAAAAAATAAAAAACAATTTTCAATTATACTTGTTGGCCCACTGGATTGATAAAAATTATTCCACACGATAATCACGATCAAAAGACATGCATGTATCGATCTTTTTTCTATATAATATTTATTACAAGAGTCGACTTTTAGAATAAAAGCAGGAAATTATTTCAAAAATCATGCTTCCAGGTGATTGCAAATGGATTATGAATCCAACTCATATACTCTAAATTATATCGTGTATAGATTGTACGTTTACATTAATTTTATATTCTACAATATTTGATTTAAATTAATTGGTTTTATATATTTAAAAATGTTAGGTTAAATACCGAGAATATTTACAAACCAAAAAGTTGTCATTATAATAACAACTCGATAATAAAAGAAAATTTTTAAAATTACTTCAATTTTTAAAATATTAACACTAAAATTACTCTGATTAAAAAATTATAAATTCAGTATCAGAGTATATATATGATCGCTATCACTTATTCCCCTTGATTGCAAAAAGACATGCGGAATAGATAGGGTCTTCCTTTTTGAAAACATTGCCTGATGCGCAATTTGCACATGAGATTTGTTTGACAAACTGTACCATCGCTGATTGCAATTTGGCCGCAGTGTGGCTTTGGATTCAATTAGTTATCGAAAAGGACAAAATTAAGATAATTATTGTCGACTGCAAGAATATTCAACCCCAAACTATTCAACGTGTTCCACTTGCCCAACCATTTTTCAATTTGTAGCTTCTAGCCGGACAGAATTCTTTTATATGAGCTCAATTTCACCTACGATAACCGAACTTATTACTTATCGCGTAAAAGTAACTGACTTTTTTTTCTTGACTTAAAAGTCACTGAACTTTTAACATATTTGCATAAAAGTCATGTTGACCAAAATCCGACGAAGTCTCTTGCCGGATTGATGACATGACATACCATATCGGATAACTAAACACATATGAAGGGGATTTATTGACACATAATTTCCTGACGTGTCAAATTTGACACTTCAGCGACCACATCATCCGAAAAAATCACATCAGCAAGCATTCACCATCAAAAGGCAAGCAGAGTTGGATCATAGATTGGACCCTAGTCCAAGGTTAAGCAATGTTGAAGACAGTAACCCATTTGACTAAGAGTGCATGCTTGTCTAAATGTGGACACCCGTTATCTTAGATGGCTTTGAATGTGGGATACTTATAAACCCGTGACACTTTTATTGCCTTTCTAATGTTGGATTCTTTGCTCATTTTTACATATACATTCTCGTGAAGTCCGGTCTCTCAAAATACATCATCTTCTTCTTCAAAACATAGTAGCCACAATCAAATTAACACGAGCTTCAATTTTGGGTGTTGTCTTTGCTCGAGTCACCATAGGAACCACCTGTGATTCCGAGCTCGTTACTCCCCCACCCCCTTATTTTTATATTTCCTTTTACAGAGTGCCATCCTTTTTAATGCCGTGATTGGTAAGATGAGCCGAATTTCGGGCCTTATAAGGGAGGAGAAGAAAATTACCTCCAACCTTAAAGAGAAGTTGAAAGAGGCCGAACAGACGACCATTGACTGGAAAGATCAGGCGACTGCCCTTAAAATCAGAGTCAGAAAGGCAGAGGAAGCTGCTCGTAAAGGGGCCGAGGAAGCCAAACGCAAATTATCTGAGGCTAATGCTTCTATTGCCAAGTCACAGGATGACTGTCGAGCTGTGAAGCTTGAGATCAAGAAGCTCTAAGTGAAAAAAAATTGGGCTAGAGAGCAAAGTTGTCTCCCTTGAGAAAAGGCTTGTGGAGGTTGAGGAAAAAATGGATGATCTTGCGGCTGACAAGGCCTTAGCATATGGCTAGAAAATCATCACAATTATGAAGAGCAAATTCCCTTAGGAGGACTTTGCTTGGGTTAATGACATTGACCCTGATGAGGATTAATTTTTTTATTTTTTCGGGACCTTCAAAACTTTTTTTTTTGTATTTGAGTAAAATCTTAATGAAAAATGTTTGTTATTTCATCCGCACTATTCAATTGAATGTTTTTTATTCTTTAGCACTGTTTGGAAAAAACTATTCGTTTCCCTGGACTACTTAGTCTGCTTTTTAATGGCTTTTCGTTGTTGACCGAACTTTGCTATCCAAATTGTCTTTTTATCTGAAACCATTCGTAGATAGCCCATCCTAAAATGATATGAATAAGTTCCAATAGACTCGATGAGCAACAAAAGTATTTTGAGAAATGCTTCTAGTTTAAGCTGCCAGGCTGAGCTTTCTTTATTAATATGTGTGCTTTTGGTTTAAGCTGCCAAGCTAAGCTATTACATAATATGTGTGCTCTTGGCTTAAGCCGCTGAGCTGAGCTATTACATATAATCGTGCTTGTGGAACTTCTAAAGAAGGATACAAGGCTTAGATAAAAAATACAAAAATTAATTAAAATGCCAAGTATGCTCTCGGAAAAAATGCCTAGCTGAGTTGGATTTTACACTCCCTCTAGCGAACATGCCTACTGGGATAAAATTATGATATGCTCCTGGCAAACATGCCTATGAACTTTGTTGAACTGCTCCTGGCAAACATGCCTATGAACTTTGTTGAACTGCTCCTAGCAAACATGCCTATTTGAGCTTATGGGCTCCCAGCAAACATGCCTATGAGCTTTGGCAACTTGTACCCATGGCGAACATGCCTATTTGGGTAGGATTATTGATAATATTTCTTCAAGTTGTTAATATTTCACGAGTGTGGTAGCACTTTTTCTTCTTTATCTTTGAGCCTGTATGCACTGAAATTAATCACTTTATGTACTTCAAACGGGCCAATCCAATTAGGATTCAGTTTGCTGACCCCTACAGCTATTTGTGCTTCGACGGCTTTCTTTAAAACGAGCTCACCTACTTGAAAAGTTTGAGGCTTTACTTTCCTATTACGATATGATGTCATTTGTTGTTTATAGGTAGCTACCTGAGTTTGGGCTTGTTCTCTTTTTCCTTCAAGCATATCCAAACAACAAAGAACTGATTCCTCATTTGCTTCCTAATCACATCATTTTGTTCTCAAGTTCGGCATTCCTATCTCACAGGAAATGACTGCCTCTACGCCGTATGTTAGGGAGAAAGGGGTTACACTTATCCCTGACCTAGGCAAAGTTCGGTATGCCCACAGAACACTGTTCATCTCTTCTACCCATAGGCCCTTAACTTCGTCTAGCCTTTTCTTTAGCCCACCAATATTGTTCTATTCGTTATTTTAGTCATGCCATTTGATTGAGGATGATATACTGATGTGAATCTAAGCAGGATGTGTAACTCTTCGCAAAAATTCCTGAAAGATTGACAATCAACTTATTTGCCATTGTCAGTAATAAAAGTATTCAGAATTTTGAACCTGGTTAGTATTGACTTTTGAACAAATTAGATGATGTTCGTCGGAGTAATGGTCTCCAATGGCTCGACTTTGACCTATTTTGTGAAGTGATCTACCACCAGCACCAAGAACTTTCGTTGTCCGATTGCCAGTAGGAATGGTCCCAATATGTCAATCCCCTATTGTGCAAAGGGCCAAGGACTATATATCGGGGTCTGCCATACTGACTGCTCGTGAGTTATCTTACCGAACCGTTGGCATTTATCATATTTCTTCACCAGCTCCTTTGCATCTGCTTCCATGATTGGCCAATAGTATCCCTGCAGTAGGGCTTTTTGAGCTATTGTCTGAGCTCTTTCATATGCCCCGTAAATCCCTTCGTGTATTTCCTGGAGCACATAGTTCCCTTCCTCCGTACTTAGGCATAGTGACCAGGGATGAGAATATGATATTTGATATAGTTTTTTGTCCAATACAGAAAATAAACTAAATCACCGAACCACTTTCTTTGCTTCCACTTGATCTTCTGGGAGGGCGCCTATATCTAAAAATTGATAGATTGGTAATCGCCATCCATCCATTTGGTCATTCATCTGAACTATAAAATTTTTGTAGGAGGGCTGGGTGAGAACGACCCACACTATGTCATCCGATCTCATTGCACTGTTCGAAAATGCCTGTTTAGCTAAGGAGTCAGCTTTTCTATTTTCCTCCTGAGGTATTTGTTCAATTGTCCACGAACTCCCTCTTTCTTCTAATCGGGCTAGTAGGGCCGATACCAAGTCCCAGTATTTCATCATTACTTGCTCTTTGGCTTTGAATTTTTCTGTCAATTGACTAACGACCAACTGTGAGTTGGAATGAATAAGTAAAGAGCATGGTTTTACCTCGAGGGCAAGTTCAAGCCCAAAGCATATTGCCTCATACTCTGCCACGTTGTTTGACGCTGGCAAGGATATTCTGGCCAAGCCTTTTATGACTATTCTTCTTAGAATGGATAGTACAACTTCGATGCTTGCCCTTTTCGAGGATGCATCCCTATCAACATATAGCTTCTATACTCCTTTGTCTGGCTCATTAGGGGTAGCATAGAGTTTTGTAATGAAATCCACTAGTATTTAGGCTTTTATTGCTGAACATGGCTCATATCGAAAATCAAATTCTCTGAGGCGGGCCGTCCATTCAGTTATTCTACCCGAAGCCTTCGATTTTTGCACGATCTTTTTTAGCAGAGTGTTGGTTCTAACCATAACTATATGTGGTTGAAAATAGGGGCAGAGTTTGACTGCTGAATTACCAAGGGCTAATGCTAACTGTTCGAGAATCGGGTCCCTGAGTTCGGCTCCTCAGAGAACTTTGCTTGTATAATATATGGAAAACTGCTGGATGTTCTCTTCTCTGATTAAAACCGAACCTACTGCCCCTTCCGACATCGATAGGTACATGAATAAGTTCTCTCCTTGTTGTGGCTGACTAAGCAGTGGAGGGGAACTTAGAAAGTTCTTCAAAAGCAGACTGGCATTCCAGACTCCACATGAAGTTTTTAAGATTTGTGAAGGATTTATAGAACGGAAGACACCACCTTTCCGAACAGGAGATGAATCTTCCAAGTGTTGTGACTTTTTCGTTTAGTACTTACACATCCCTAACTGACCTGGGTGGCTCCATTCTTATAATGGCTTCGATTTTAGCTGGGTTGGCTTCTATTCCTCTCTTTGAGATCATAAAACCAAGAAACTTACCAAACCAAACTCCAAAGGTGCACTTTTCAGGATTTAACTTAAGGTTATACTTACTGAGGGTGGAAAACGTCTCTTCAAGTTCCCTTAGTAAATCACCCAAAGTTTTACTCTTGACTATCATGTCACCTACAAAAACCTCCATCTTCCGACTTATCTGTCCAGTAAATAGTTTATTCATCAGTCTCTGGTACGTGGCTCCTGCGTTCTTCAGTCCAAAGGGCATCACAGTATAACAGTATATTGCCCTGTGGGTAATAAATACTGTTTTTTCCTCGTCTTTGGGGTTCATCGGGATATGGTGATACCCTGCTGAAGCATCCAAGAAGGAGTACTCTTTGAATCCTGCTGTTGAGTCCACCAACATATCTATGTTCGGCAGCGGATAACTATCCTTGAGGCAGACCTTGTTTAGATCAGTAAAGTCCACACACATTCTCCATTTTCCATTGGCCTTTTTTACCAAAACCACATTGGATAACCAATCCGGGTATAGTACTTCTCTTATAAACCCATTTTTCAAAAAAGTGTCTGTTTCTTCGTTTATCATTATCTGCCTCTCTTGAGCAAGGTTGCGCTTTTTCTGCTTGATCGGCTTGTACCCTGGCTATATGTATAATGAATGAAGATGACATCTGGTGAGATGCCGAAGATGTCTGATGGTTGCCAGGCAAAAAAATCTACGTACATCTCCAGAATTGTTAACAAGGATTTTACTTCCGAACTTAACTTCCCCGAGGCTATCTTTACTATCTTCCCTGGTAATAACTCTATTTCTTGCAACAGAACTATTGGCTCAACTTTTCAAGAATCCACGGGGAAATCCAGAGTGTCAACTAGAAGAGCCTGTTTTGCCTCTTTTAGTATAGTGAGGTAGGTCTTCTTTACTATATTTTGGTTTCCTCGTAGCGTGGTTATCGCCTCCGGCTCTGGTATCTTCATAATCAGTTTCTTTATAGAAATGTAAGTATCCACTGCAACCAACAAAGGTCGGCCAAAAATTACATTATAAGATAAAGGCATGTTTACTACCATAAAGCATGAGGTACATGACCTGACTATTGAGTCGTCTCCCAACTATAAACTTAGGTTGATCGAGCCTTTGACTTTTATGGGCTATCCCGAAATGTCGATGAATGGGACTGTGACCTCTTCCATGGGGCTCGGCATTCTTAATGCCTTGTATGCCTACGAGGTGATGAGGTTTACTGCACTACCCATGTCGATCAAAATCTTTTGCACCAGAAAATCTTCGATTACTGCTTCAACTACCGGTGCGTCATTATGGGGTCACCTAAAAAACATGTCTCCCATCTCTCTCCAAAAATTGAATGTTTAATTGAGCAAGCGATTTGGATCCAAGATAAAATTACCTCTTTCGCCTTCCTCTTTTTCGAATTACCGAACACATCATAATATTTTCCTCTCACAATCACATGAATCACATATGTTGGAGCTTTCTTATTACTACTGCCTTCTCCTCTGCTAGGCTATCTCGGTAGGGATCTCCTCTCCTCCATTTTACTCCCTTTAATGAATTACTTAAGTCTGCCCTTCTTGATGTAGTATTCGATCTCCCATCTGAGGTGTCTACAGTCATTGATTTCATGACCTTTATCTCTGTGGAAGGCACAGTACAAAGCTTGGTCTCTGCCCGAATCCTCCCTCATGGTTTTTGGCCATTGCACCTTTATGTTCTTTTTCATCCATGAGAGAATTTGCGCTAGAAAGGTATTTAACTCAGTAAACTGCTCATCTCTTCTATTATCCGAATACGGCTTTGAAACTACATATGCCCTGTTCGCCCCCCTCATGACTCGAGAATTGCTTTTTTTTGCATTCCCCCTTTCCCGCCTTGTTCCTCGTGAGCTATCACTGTCTTTTTCTTACTCATAGTACTTCAACCTCCTGGCTTCATCCATACGAATATACTTGTGGGCTTTAGTCATAAGCTCAATGAAATCGTAAGGGGGTTTTTTACTCAAGAAATCACTAAAGTCTTGACATCTGGTATTTCGATTGAGGGCGTTGATTGCGACTTCCAAATTTAAGTTCTGAATGTCCATTGTAACCATGTTAAATTTGTCTATAAAGCTACGTAAGGGCTCACCTCTTTCCTGAACTACCTGATGCAAGTGCATTGAAAACCTAGTTGGCTGGATGGTGGCTACGAACTTCACTTCGAACATTGCTGTGAATTGCTTGAAGCTAGTTATTGAGTGTTCGAGCAAATTTTTAAACTAGACTTGGGCGGACTCTGTCAATGTCTGTGGAAAGATTTTGCAGAGGGCGGCATCTTCTGTAGTGTGGATTAACATGGAATGGCGAAACTAATCTACATGCGCTCGGGGGTCTGTACTTCCATTGTACCTGGGTAAATTTGATAGTCTTATGTTCGAAAAGGGGGAAAAAAGTATAGTTTTGGAAAGACAGGATCAGATGTCCCCTCCGCAAGATATCCCACTATGACTTTGCTTCTATTGCATCCTTTCTTCAATGAGCCTATCAAGCTCGCCTCAAGTCAAGGTTATCCTGGATCCCTCATCATCTCCTCAGAGTGCGGAGTTCGGGTTTTCAGGGATGGGAGTATTATTGTTCTCAGTTATTTGCGGCATAGATTAGGGTACTGGCTGGGCTACTATGTGTGAAAGGGTTGCAATAAGAGCTTGGGCGAGCTAAGGGGTTAGATTGGGTATGTAGATTCCCGACGTTTCAGGATTCGGTCTTGGGGTAGGAAGTTGGATGGAAGCATCATGGGTGGTGGTTTTTAGGAATTGAAAAACTGGTAAATGGGGGCCTGGAGTTGTGTCATTCCTATCATTCATTGTCTGGTTATTCTCATCGTCAGAACTTATGGTTGTGTGGAGATGAAGGGTCCACACTCACCGCACCAAAATGATAACAGCTCGGCCAAAGCCGAACTGCTTTTGAAAAGTAGCTCCTAGTTGACACCTTGATAAGTCTGCCAAGAAAAATATTCCGACAGGATCCCACGAGGGAACTCTCCGACGGTCAAGTCAATAAATGACGAAAGATATCATTTTTCCAAAATAATGATCCTGAAAATCACATACCTGGGGATCCTGGCTTATTTATAGGAATGAGAATCCTATTCTCTCAAGGAATCAGGAAAAATTTTTCCTGAAAAGAACTCCCATTTAGATAAGGAGTCTTTTCTAAGTAGGAAGTTAACCTTTGCTCCGTATCCTAACTGGACTTGTGAGAGATGATACCACCAGACGATGCATAAAGTCACAAAAGGTTTGAGGTCTGAACTCTAGGCCTGGCTTTGAGTCCAGTCTAGTTATCAATTTTTAATCTTTTTAATTCAAAAATATCTATACAACTATTAAATTGATTTATATTTATTTTTTTTTGTAATGTCACCAAAAGAGAGTATGAACTTTTTTTTCTTTTTTTATTTGCAGTTAATAAAATGGTTTATACTTACAATTATCATTGTAAATATGAAATATTTTAATAACGATAAAAATATTTTTTAACAAAAGAAAATATAAAAGGCAAATTATAGTATTTTACATAATTTACTCACAAATTTATTCTCATTACTAATTTTTTTAATTATAATCTTAAATATTCTCATTACATTTACTTTCTTTGTTTTTTTCTTCACTAGCCATTGCAATCTCCACCCTTTGGATTTCTATCCAGAATTGGATAGACTGCCTAACTGGCAAGTTCTATGCTTCATTTTTACATTAAGTTATACACAATTAATTTTATATTTCATCACTGTATTTATATAATAATAACAATTTAGCCATAATTTTTTTTTATAAAAATAACTCAAATTTTAAAAAATTATCACTATAATTACTTTGGTCTGAAAATTATAAATTCAGCATCAGATTAAAACATCCACGTAGTATGTTCTCAAATATTCCACATGTTTAGAAATATTTTAAATTGATGTGAGTTGTCACATCAGTATTCTGACACTAAATTCATAATTTTTCAAACAAAGACATTTTTGATAATATTTCAAAAAATTATATTTTTTGCAAAAAAATTTTATGATCGAATAATGATATAAATTTAATGACTATAAATAAAATTAACCTGGATCATACAGCAATTTGGTAAGTAATCTATTCTACATAATAAAAAAGTATTAAGTGAAAGAAATTTTCTTTTTAATTAAAATGCCTTTATATTTTAATATAATTTTTAAAAATGACTTTAATGAGAAAACTAGAAATCAATATAAAATTATTATTATTATTATTATTATTATTATTATTATTATTATTATTATTATTAAAATTCAATTGAACACGGTAATTAGGCTAATTGTAAGTTTTTTCCTTTATATACTTATATGGAATTAACCTTTTCATTATTAATTCTGAATAAGATATTCCAAATTTACTAAATAAGATATTTTGACAATATCAATTTTATTAAATAGGATATTTGAAAATACTTATATTCTGAATAATTTAATTTGTTTAATCTTCTCCATATAATTATTCATATTAAAATATTATAAATCACGTGTTATAAAAGAATTTAATTCATGTGCGATGTATAAGTATACTAGTATGATAAGTACCTCTTTCTTTATCGGTGGACATAAAATGTTGAAAATGAACCTTTTTAAAAAGAAAAACGATTTGAGACCGATATTATCGCTCAGCAGGTATCATCAGTCCTGAGTGGAGTTAACCACCGCATAGAATTTCCAATCAAAACGGAATGGCGGTGAATTGTTACATATAGCTTGTGAATATCAAGGACTGAGCAATTGTAAGAAGAGAAGACTTGGGAGTAGAAAATGAAAAATCAATAAATTTATTGGGTATTTTGTGACTGCACATTTTAAAAGAGACGAGCATTATACCCATATCTTAAATCCTAATGCTATGATCCATATTTCTAATTTGTTTTATTAGAATTGTGCAAACCATTATAAAAAAATATTTAATTTTTATAATTAAATAAAGTGTAATACTTAATACACTTTTAACTAAATAAACAGAAAATATAAAATGTAAAATTTGCAAAATTATATATATGATATATCCAAAATGAAAATGAGAGGAAAAGAGGAGTCCGAACGGATGAGATCTTCTAAGACCTGCAAAAGAAAAGAGTATCTGGTCGGACCGGAGTAAGCGCTCTGATGCTTAAGTTAGGGGACACTTTTAAAGAGAAATGTGAATAGAGAGGATTTCAAATGATCATTACCTGGAGTCTTCTACAATTTCGCTATTTATAGTATACTCGTAGGAATAGAGTTATTAGGCTCTTGAGTACTTAGAACATTAACCTATTGTAGTAATGTGATAGCCTTATGGCAGCTATACCGATTAGGTGGCTGAGGTCGGATGGAGATGTGGAGGCAATCTATCACATCAATTTGATGTGATTGACTTAGAAGTCCAATTATGGACTTGTCTTTTAATTGGGCTTTTGGGCCTAAGGATTGGCCACTACTATCTTCTCCCTCAATACAAGAGAATTATAAAATAACAATAGAAATTAGCAATCGAATTTGTTGAATTTATATTGCTAATAAAAATTAACAATGGAAAATTCGGTTGCAATTTTGATTATTGCTATTTTTTAGCAACGGAATTTATTTTCGTTGCTAAATTTAGCAACAATATACTATTTCCGTTGTTAAATTTAGCAACGAAATTTGTTTTCGTTGCTAAATCTAATAATTTGGATGAATTGGTCAAAATTAGCAACGGAATATAATTTCCGTTGCTATTTTTAGCAACCGAATCATTTTTCGTTGCTAAAAATAGCAACGGAATAGGAAATTCCATTGCTGTTTATAGCAACCGATTTGATATTCGGTTGGAAAATTTTAGCAACCGAATTAAATAGTAACGGTAAATAGCAACGAAATAACTCTTTCCGTTGCTATTTTTTACATCAAAAATTATGATAGCTTGGCATAATATTTTTATTTCAATCAAATTTTTTATGTATAAATAAATATAATCTAAACTCATAATGAAAGTTAAGAAAATATTCTTATTGATAATATAATATAAAAACTGTAATACACGACAATTAAAATCCTGAAAATATATTATATTATTGTAAAGTAATAATCAATGAAAACCATAACAAAAACAACATAAAGTCATGCATCAATAACTAAAAATTACAAATCTAAGTTATGTAGGTGGTGAAGGTGAAGGAGGACGATCCGGCTGCTGAGCACCCTTGATTTCCAAATCTTCAACCCGACTCTTTAGCTAGGTTACAATATCCATCAATATGGTGAGTACGGTCTCAAGTTGAATGACTTTCTAAGAAGATTCACACCGCTTACTACAAGCAGCTATAGATGATGCAGAGGTCTTCGAATGGGAAGTGTTTGCAATTGAACCTAAACCAAAAATTCTTCCACGATACAAAGGTATCCGTCATTTTTTCTCGATAGTTCCTGTTATTCTCAGCCACCAAACAATAAATCTACAACCATTTGAATCAAAACAAATACTATAATCAAATCCGTAGTGTAGAGCACAGGTAATGGATCCAACAAACAAAGCTATCACAATCAAGTATCATTTCTCTCTCTATTATCACTCATCTTGCCTTCACAACCTCAGTAGATTCAGAAATTACTAAAATTCAATTCATACAAATTAATTGTTAATTTAGATCAATGTAACCTTAACTTTAATGATGATTAATTGAGTAAGTTTATGGCCACCTTAACACTGAAAGCAACCAAAAAAGAAAAAGAAACGAAGCAAATCATGTCATGGAAAAGGAAAATAAAATTGAAAAATGAAAGAACTAAGTTATCTCAAGATCAAGAGACAGAGAAAAACTGATGAAAGAACTTAAACAACAGTTTCATCACTATTCTTTGGTATGACATGTTAAGTGCAACTTAATTAATCAAAACATTAACAAACACACACCCAAGAGCTCACAAGTCCAGAAAACAGAGCAATATGCCAAACTAACCTGTCAGCCTTTAAATTTTCCTTCTAGGCTACACACATTTGTTTGCATTTCAACCATTTTTGCAGTATTATCTTCTTGGGCTAATTTTGGAGCTTTCTCCTGCCATTTTAAAAATGATAGCTCCTTCAGTATATAGGCCACTCTGGAACTTTTTTCATTGAGGGATTCTAGCCTATGAAACCAAGAAATAGATGTTAGAAAACAAGTTCAACAGACGATAGCAAATCTTGTGGAGAAAAAGATTTGTTGCTTTTTTTTTATTTTTACTTACCACAGCATATAGGCGTAGGTCATCAAAAAACCTGAGCAAAAATAGAGTCAAGAGGAATTACATCTGACAACATACTCTAATAAGAGAAACGTCTAATCCATATTTCTTTTTTCTCTGACCTAAGCAGGTACTTTATAATATTAATAGGCCTTGAAATTATAATTCAATATAGTGAAGTATTGAGCTGCTTTTGGAAATATTCTTTTTTAATGGAAATCTGACTTGATTTAAAGAAGAAGAAGATGATGATGAAGAAGAAGAAATTGACAACCTGAATTGAATTTCTTCTTGAGTAAAAAAAATGAAAAAATTTAGGAAGCTATCAATAAGCAGAAGAAGATGACATCTTCTGAATTTGGAATTTCACATAATAAACACAACAATCATGAAAAATGCTAAACTTAAAGGTAGTAGATAAGCCAAGAGGAAATTTATTAAAAGATGGCTAACAAAAGGCCAACTAAAGCAGCAGAACAACAGAGATCCAGTAAATCTGTCCACGAAGACAGTAGATAAAAACAACCCAAAACAACAGAACAAAACCAAAAAAAAATAAAGCAGTTCCATTGGCTAATTTAGAATGATATTGAAGTTTTAAGCAAAGCCAGTTATAAAATATTATAAATTTCACATAACAAATAAACATCAAGAATGAACCAAGCAATGGAATAAAAAAATCAAAACTTACTTCAATTTGTCCTTGAGAAACTATATATTGGTAAAGGAAATTGTAAAATGTAAAGTAATAGAGTAGCTATTTATTTCCAATTTTAGAACCAATAAACAAAAGATATCATTAACTGAAAAATGAATTCCCAATAGCTAACAGCAATGTAAAAAAAATTCACACAAGAAAATTCAAAACTAGGAAATAAAATCTGCAGACACTTACAATAATACATTAGCTTTTCTAGTTGACAGTGCCTTGAAACTAAGATGCAGCCAAAATAAACTATCAACTATTAAAGCATTAGGATTCAAAATAAACTAAGATGCTGGCAAGATTGATGCTGATTTAACTTTTGCCTATAGTTACTCCCACTATGATCCCACCAAATCTTTTCAAACTAAGCCACTTCGATTTTAAAATAAAAACATCCATATATATATATATATATATATATACACACGCACCCACACATTCAAATTGAAAAAAATATAAATCCAAATAAAGGCATTTTCGTGTACATAAACTGCTAATAGACAAAAATCAATTTTTTTTTTATAAACCAGATTTGCATTAATCACAGTCAAGACAAATACAAAACAGAGGAAGACAACAGCCTTACTCAACTTAAACCGTTCTCAAACCAAGGCCTTACATAGCACAGCAAACACCAGAAAAAACCACAAATAAAGAAAGAACAAAACCAGTTACATCAGCTCAAAATTATAAGAGAAAAAAGACACATTCTTCTCATCTTCAGCCCTAGGATCATTGCTTCATCTCCTAACTCTATAAAAAATTCTACGAATCCAATTATTGTGATAGTAGCATTGCCAAGTTCAATTAGTAGAGTGGTAATTTACTTCAATTCTCCCATTGGTAGATTCATCCTTTTGTAAGCTTCTATGGAGAGAATATTCACCTCACTACCATTGTCTACTAGAATTCTTTTGACAAGGAAGTTGTTGATCGCTGCTTGTACTATTAGTACATCCTCATGAGGGAATTTTAGATTAGTTGCATCTTCAGGAGAAATGTTGATTGATGGTAGCTTCTCAGATTTTGCTGAGAAATATACACCTTACCCTTTCTTTCTCTTCAAAAAATCCTCTCCATAGGATGAACCTCCAGCAATCATATTGATTATGCTGAGCCTCTATCTTTATTGATCAACATCTGTGGGTTTTTGCCTCTCATCATCTTCTTTTAAATCTGATTTACCTTTGTTGTCAATTGGTGCTTTACACATCTCCTGCAATGATGATCTCATTAATCTTTTCAGAGACTCTTTTTGTATCAATCTCTCAATTTCTTCCTTTAATGACTTGCATTCATCAATAGTGTGACCTATGTCTCTGTGAAATTTACAATATCTGTTTTTATCTCTTTTAGTGTATGATCGATCGAAAAGCTTTTTGGGCCAATTCACCTTGTTGTGCTTCTCTTTTATCTTGTTAACTTTTTCCATTAGATCAGCAAAGTTCGTAAAAGTCCGTGTCATGATAGAATCAAATAGCTGGACACTTGTTATATTGCGAGCCAAAGCATTTGTGGCTACCTCGGGATGTAGATTCCTTATTTTAGAGGCTAAGCTCTAGAATCTATCAATATAACTTTTCAAAGTTTCATCTGGTCCCTGCACTAAGTTACACAGATCGTTAACAATTTTAAGAGTCCTGATCTATATGACAAATCTAGTCATGAAAAGATCGTAGAGCTGCCTAAAGTAGTGGATTAATTCCAGAGGGAGATTATTGAACTAATCCCAAGTGTCTTCTACTAACGTTGTGGGAAATACTCGACAAAAAATTCGGTCATCAAAAGAATACACTTATATTTGCATTAGATACTCTGAGATATGACATTTAAAATCAGATTTACCCGTATATTTGGTCATTTTGATTTTCGTAAATCCCTTCAGGAGTTTAGCTTCACAAATTTCCTTGCTGAATGAAGAGACAGTGTTACCATCGAACATTGATTTTTTGGGATGGCCTAAAAATAATTTTTTCACCTGTTGCAAAAACCATCTTTCGTTTTGCTCAGAAACAGAATCATCGATTTCTCATTTTTTCTTCATCAACCTTATTTTTGGGGTACACATGTAACCCATATCTTCTCCTAAGTTGATAAGGGGTGAAAGATATCACTTGGGAGTACCACCCACATTATTCCTGGAAGAATGACATCTACCCTTCTATGATACCTTCTTATTTCCTTTACTACTCTTGTCATCTTCATATGCCTAAGACCTAGCATTAGATCTAAGATCAATTGGTTCTCTGATTTGCAGCAAGGCATTCCTGCATCACTTAATATCCCTTTCCTTACTTTCTCCTTTCGATTCCCTCATGAAAACTTCAGAACGCTTTCCTTTGTGTATGGATTTCATGATGCTCCTACTGAAATCTCCCAAGATCATCCTCAAATCTTTCATGGTAATAGAAGTGGAGTCATTGTGGACCATGAACTATTTGTCAAACTCATTTAAGAGATTGTGGTGAATTAGAAGCCCAGATGGGGTTCTTTCTATGTCATATGTTCTCACGATGGATTTAGGTCTTCTACGATCTTCATCAGAATGATCCTTGAAATGGCTTGGTTGCCCACGCAAACTCCCTATCGCTCTCAATGAAAACAATAATGATATTTCCAAATTGAAAATGAGAGGAAAAGGGAAGTTCGAGCAAATGAGATCTTCTAAGACCTATAAAAGAAAAGAGCGCCCGATCGGACCTGGGTAAGCACTCCGATACTTAAGTTAAGAGACACTTTTAGAGAGAAATGTGAATAAAGAGGATTTCAAATGAGCATTACCTACAGTCTTCTACAATTTTGCTATTGATAGTATGCTCATGGTAATAGGGTTATTAGGCTCTTAAGTGCCTAGAACAATAACTTATTGTAGTGATGTGATAGCTTTATGGCAGCTATACCGATTAGGTGGCTCATGTCGAATGGAGATGTAGAGGCCATACCTCTTAATTGATGTGACAATCTATCACATCAATCCGATTGGATTGACTTAAAAGTCCAATTATAGACTTGTTTTTGAATTGGGCTTTTAGGCCTAAGGATCCAATTGTAAAGGATGTTATCAATATATGTGTATAACCCAACATAAAAAAAAGCTAACGATTGGTTCCAATACCATATTGAAGAAAATTAACTTGAATTTACTCCAACCCTAAATCTAACTCGTAATATAATGATTGTGTAACCTATTATAAGGAGCATTTAATTTTTGTAACCAGCCAATCGATTTGGAATCTTAATGCATTCTTTTCACACTTAAATTGGGAACACACCTGAGAGATTCGAGTGTGTGAATTAAGTTTACAAAACTAGATATTTATGGGTGCCCTAACATCTCACAAAATTAGTGACTTCAATGTCATATTGAAAATAATGGATTTAAACTCGACTCAAGTTCAAAAATAAACTAGTTAGGTGAGATTTATCTAGACTATTACAAAAAAAATTACTTAATTATTATAACCCATGATATGAAATATTTAATAATATTAATTAATAGGTTTATCAGAAAATATTAATCAATAGGGAAACAACTACGTTAAAAAACTTTATTAGCTTTATTTTAGGCTAAATACATGAATTGGCACTCCAACTTGAAACCGATTTTCATTTACACACTTTAATTTATTGATTAATCAAATAAACACTTCAACTGGGAGATTAATGTATATTTAACCAATTACTGCTTACGTGGCACAAAGAGTGTGATTTACCTAGAGAAAGGCACGTGAAAGGCCATTTCAACCCCTCTCCCACTCTTCTCTCTTTCCCCCTCCCCCCTCTCTCGTCAAACCCTAACTTCTCACATGAGATGCCGCTGCCGCCCTCATCCAATCTCTGCCTACTCTATCTGGCCAATGCTCGTCGTCTACTATCTCTCTTTTTCTCCTCCAATTTCCATCACTTTGTCGGATGCACTAACCACTTCACCATTTCCATCCTCAAAGGCCATCTATTCTCATTTTAAGAAAAATGAAGAAATCACCACCAACTACCATCGCCATCTCCTTCTTGGTCTTCCTCGGATTACTTGGCCTAGTTTTTTCTCGTGAGAGGAACCAACTGCAATTTCTACTAAAACTCACCCATACCTTTCTCTCTTTCTCACTACTATGTTTTTATTCTATTCAATAATGGTCATCTTTGTCTCCATTTTAGCTACTATCACTTCTCTTCACCTCGTCGCCTTCTTCCTTGCCATTCTTTACATGATTTATTATTGTTGTAATTTTATTGACACTAAAATATCTTGGAGCTTGCGATTATGAAAGCAACACAGAGGAGATAACAGTAGAAACACTAACACCAAGATAATTTTCTGCCATATAAGCAAACTCATTTAACATATGGAACTAATAAAGAAGACGACGAAGAGGGATCATAAAGTAGATCTTCAGAGGGTTTATATGATGCTAAATTGTTCGTGATATGTTATGATGAGCAAAGAAACTGCTTCTTTGTTCCTTGTGGCCATTGGGCAACCTATTATGACTGTGCTCAAAGGTAAAAATTATATGAGGACCTTTATATTCCAAAATGTTAAATTTTTGTCAAAATTTGACTGAAGATGATTGTTTTACAGGATTATAGAAGGGGAAAGCAGAATGTGTCTGATTTGTCGAAGGGCAATTACAATGTTAAGGTTTTTTCCCTATTTCTTGTTGGCAAAGGCAAAATTTGAAACACTTCCTAGGCTTAAAAAAGTATAGTTTGAGAGTGGTGTCATCAATGAACTTTTGTTCCTTGAATTGCCACATGAGTTTAGACTTCACTCTGGATTAATGAACTATAGTCCACTGCATATGGCTTTTAAATATATATGTAAGATCTTCGTGATTTGCTATACCTGACATGTTTTCCATATATTATCTTGGGAATTTTGTTCACCTGACATGAAGAACTTTTACCTCGAAATTTAATGACATCATGATTTTAGAGTACAATCACATTATTGCAAATCTCTAGTGCATTTTGTTGTAACATGATTATCTATAGCACCCATGAAGATGCTAGGAAGCAGTAGCTGGGTTTTGAGGAGTTGGGCCACAAGCACTACAAGAAAATTGCAATTTAGCAACGGACATTTTTCGTTGCTAATCAAAAATAGCAACGAAAATTTCGGTTGCTAATTCGGCGGTTGGTATGTTTAGCAACGGAATGTTTATCCGTTGCTAAATTTAGCAACGGAGATTAAATTAAATTCCGTTGCTAAATCTAACCACTAACATTTGGTAAATTGGTCAAAATTAGCAACCGAATTCAAATTCCGTTGCTAAATTTAGCAACCAAATTCAAAATTCGTTGCTAATTTTAGCAACGGATATTATTTTTCCGTTGCTAAATTTAGCAACCGAGTGAATTTCGTTGCTAAATTCAGCAACTAGTATAAAAAATTTGTGATGATTTTTTCTTCGCTATTCCATCACTACAATAGAAAACCAACAAATTACACTAAAACATCTTGAAAACCAACAAATTACACTAAAACAGCAAACTGTTTTAGTGTAATTTGAAAAACCAACAAATATGAATTTAGATATGAATTTAGATTATAATTGCAATCTGTCTATACTGTCCAAGATAACATAATATTTTTTCATTGTCTCATGAAAAATTAGGTGCAAGTATATTATTTGAACTAACCTAATGTACACAGTTCTTCATATGCTGTCCAAAATAATGGATCAATTGACAAGGCCTTCCTTAAGTGTTTGATTGAATTTTCCTTCTTATCAGTGTACCTAAAAGGGAGTGGATGTAGATTATTAACTGCATGTGAGAAGTGTATATGTTCAACAAATCAATGTACTAAAATGCATTAGAGTGTATAATCTATTAAGAGGCAGTAACACCAACATACCTAGCTGGTGAACTTATCATCCATGCTTATTAACATGCATGAATAAAAGTAGTAACAGGCTATCTAAATCAGATGGGTGGACGTGAGCAAGTTCCATTTTCTCAAATAAACATCATTGTGCCCAATAAAATGTAAACCCAGAATTCTCTAACGACTAAAAATAGAGCTTCAGAGGTTCCGACATTCATTATGATAAAATATAATAATTAACTAACCCTGGTAGGACATGATGAAAATAATAATAGTAACAACGAATATTTCCATCAACCTGTATATAAGTCCAAGAAGATAATGACCAGCTGCACCATTTGGAACCTACATAAAAAACAAACAATAAAAATAAGCCTAACTTAACAACGGAGATCATATCAGCATTAAGTCAACAAAAGATCATAATGCATGATGAATCAAAAGAAAACCTCAGCATCAGAGTTTCCACTAGGCAACAAAGCTGCTTCAGCTTCACTAAGAAGATCAATCTGAAAGCAGGACATAGCAAACAAATAGCGAGACTGAGGCAATTATGTGCCTTCAATTAACAAGAAAACAAAGAATGAGAATTCCATAAATGATCAACCTTAATTACACAGTACAAACCAAGAAAAACCTAATCAAAAGAATAAAAAAACCGCTAAACTAGTACCTTTAAGGATGTGATACGCACAATAAGATTGATTGTTATTCAAGTAACATCTGGCCAGTAAGTGCATGTTCACCTACTTTATAAAAAATTAAAAGAATTAAGAGTGGAAAATCAAAAGGAGACTTGAATTTCGAATTTCTGTTAAAATGAAATAAAATTAAAAAGGGAAAAGACGAAAAACCTCAGAGGGGAACTCAGCGCAGAGGCGTTCGCATAGAAAAATGGCATTTTTTAGCAACAATTGGTTGAGACTATCAATTTTAGTGTAATTGAGAATATATTATAATTGATATTATAAACAACTTGCCTATTAACTCATTCGGTTGGTTTACATTTCCAAGCCACAACTAATTGATATTATAAACAATTTGAAATGTGCTATCTAGAATATATACCGATTAATTCAGAAAATAGAACCAAAGCTAATACATTTGACTTTTGACTACAACTCAAACCCAATATGAATTTAGATAACCAAAATAAAATTAATTAAAATTCAAGTAAAATCAAATCCAACCCTTACATCTTATTGGGATGAAGATAGAAGAATATGCTATACCATATAGTATAGCAGAGCAGAAAATAGAGGAAGACTTTCTTGTGAATTATTAGTGTAGAGTACAAGCATTTACAAATAAAAAATAATATAATATGTAAAAAAATCTTAATATTACCTAATACATAAGCTATGCATCTTGTGATGTTCATGAAAATTTAAATTTAGATGCAAATTTCAATAATATTATCTATCTATTGATACTTGAAAGTTAATAAATTTCGATTCATTTAATTCGAAAAAAAATCTATTTATTAACTAAATACTATTAAATCTTAAGAAAATATTTTGTGGGGTCAGAAATCAATAAATGCTAATCAGTACGAAGAAAATAATTGGTGTCAAATGCTATTGCATCACATGTCAACAGTAAATTTTCTAAGTATAAAGCTGATGTCATTTGGACACTAACAAATATAACAATAAATATTAATTAATATAGCCCTGAATTTTGACTTTCAACCTCGTCATCTTTCTTAATGATAAGGAATATATTATATGATATATTACTATATCAGGGGAAATTAAAAAATTAATCCAATATAAATCAAAATGTTGGATGAGACTTTTCATTCTCTGTACTCCTCTTCTGTTCTCTTTTAACGTTGCTTAAAAGTAATTTTTATTTATAATATATTTTTGGGTAGAGCAGGTGAAATTCCAATCCTACTGAATAATATTTTTTAATTACATAAGTGTGCATTTGTTGATTATGAAAGGTTTATTTATTCACTGAGCATAAGTAGCAGCTGCCACTAATATATTCTATTTTTTTAAGTCTAATTTACATATTTCAATTTACACTACTTAAGAAATTAGGGAGTAGAAACATACCAGAATGAACCTTGGTTGGTTGTTCTCTTCAGCATAAAAACACTGCACATTTAACTTTTTTATAAGCCATCAATTAACAATATTGATCAAGAAAGATTACAAGGTAGCATGCTAACATGGACAGGATTTAACTATGTTGAATTAGACTGAAAATGCACAGGCATCCCCTGAAAGCAATATATCAGAGTCAATGAGCGCACACCTGAGATTTGATGATACAGTGTCCTTGAAAGCATGTACCCGCTTAGCTTCAGAGTAAACATAGGCAGCCCTCTGGACCAAGGTTCATAACAAACAGAAAAGATGAATAATGAATCAGTAATATTATCTCTAAACAAAGAGCACAATAACTGCCAATGAATATTGTAACACAGAAAACATTAGTCATAAAGGAGAAAAAGAATTCTAATCTCTGTTGTTGAGAGGTTGGCTGCTTTTAGAACATCTACAGTACCTGATGTAACTTGAAGTGGTTGGCTGCTTTTAGAACATCAAGTGAACTTGCGGAATTGCTGAAAATTGTTGTTAGGTTTTCCCCCGTGATGTGTTTAATATCTTCAGCTGTATATGGCTCTTCCCTCAAATATTCCTATAAAATGAACCAAAATGTATTAGTTATGGACTGAGAAAGCATCAACAAAAATCAAACAATGTTAACCAAGAAAGGAACATCATCATCATTACTTCACTGGTAGCAAAAGAGAATACCTTAACAGCAACAACAGGGTCAGAGGAACCACTGTTACTAGCAAACGATACGCACAGTCCCTCAACATCTGAAAGAGTTTTCATGTTAGATATAGCATCTTGTGGCTTCATCCCAAGTTTTATTCCAAGTACAATCTGAAGAGATGTCCAAAAGAGCAGCGTAAGTATGCAAACATCTCAAAAATATATTAAAGTAAAAATTTTAAAGATTTGAACTTTCTTTTTCTATTTGTGAAAAAGAAAATAATAACAAACTTCAAGACAAAATGAATATAAACAGAAAAATAATGCTTACAGCAGCTAGTTGACATTCAACAACTCTATTATTGTAATTAATCGCAGCTGTAACTGCCTTTTGAGATTCTGCCAAAGAATGTGCTATTATAAAAGTCCCACCGTCGGGAAGTTTAATATCAGTGGCCCGAATAGGGTTGAAATCAATGAGCTCAGCGAACCCCATTTGGGCCATGACAGAGATTGCCTGCCAAGTAAAACAAATAAGAACTTTCTAAAACAAATAAGAAAAACCAAAAAATTGCTTCTGCACCAATTACTAATACATTCTTAAATCCACCTCCTGCAATTAACATAGAGTTAATACAAGTTCAACCTAGAAACAAAATTAAGAATAATATTCCAGTTTAAACAAGTTCCTTACCCTTAATGTGACAAGCAGTTGAGACCAGACCCAACACAAATCCACTACATGCAGTTGTAATATCATAAGCCAAGGGATTTGTTTTGCAACCAAATGCCTTTTGCACTTGAAATCTCATCATAATCAACAGAAAAAAATTACTTTCAGCAAAAACAAACCCGCCTTAGAGAGAGAGAGAGAGAGGGGCGGCGGTGTGTGAGGGAGGAGATGAATTTTATGTAGGGTTTTTCCAATTTATACTTCTAACAAACATAAAAGTACTTAAATGCCCCTAATTTAGCAATGAAATCAATATTCCGTTGCTATTTTTACAACCGAATTTAGCAACGGAATTTTATTTCGGTTGCTCTTTAGCAACGGAATTTTATTTCGGTTGCTATTTTAGCAACTGAAATAAAATTTCGTTGCAATTTTAGCAACCGAATTTAATTCCGTTGCTATTTTTCATTGAAAGTGAAATTTAGCAACAGAATCATATTTCCGTTGCTAATTTAGCAACGGAATCGTATTTCCGTTGCTAATTTAGCAATGGAATTTAATTTCCGTTGCTATTTTAGCAACCGAAATAAAATTTTGTTGCTATTTAGCAATGGAATTTAAATTCCGTTGCTATTTTTCGTCCCAAATTTTATTCGCCATTTATTGCCGCCTTAATTAGCAACGGAATACAAATTTCGTTGTGAATTTTCGTTGCTAAATAATGGCGCCAGAAATTTCCTCCACATTTAGCAACGGAAGCTAACCAAATATTTTTCGTTGCTAATTTTATAAAGTTCAACCAATTTTAGCAACGGAAACTATTTATTCCTTTGCTAAATTAGCAACGGAAACTATTTATTCCTTTGCTAAATTAGCAACGGAAACTATTTATTTCGTTGCTAAATTAGCAACGGAATTTTCCGTTGCTATTTTTAGATTTTCTTGTAGTGAAGTTTTTTCCTATCGGAATAGGAGTGATGCTCTCAGCTTGTTATTTAATTACATTATAAATGAATTTAAGTGCTCGAAGTGGTGCACTAGGAGGAGATATTAAAAAACATTAATAAAAGTTACTGACGGATTTTTCCGTCAATAAATTTTAAAAAAATAATTGTTTGACTAGTTATGACATGTGTCATTGTCTCATAGGTTGATTTGCCACGTTAGCGCGTTTGAAATACACACACCTCCTATTCCATATTCTTTCATCAATAATGGTTTCAAAATATATTATTATCTAAGTTGAGGTATTTGTTTGGTTATTATATTAATTCAGGTGTCTAAATGAAAATTGGTATCAAGTTAGAGTGTCAATTCATGTATTTGGCCTAACAGCTAACAAAATTAATGACTTCGATGTCATATTGAAAATAATAGATTTAAACTCGACTCAATTTCAAAATTTAACTAGTGAGGTGGGATGTATATAGACTATTACAAAAAATAAATAAATAAATAAATAAATAAAAATACTTAATTATTATAACCCACACGATATGAAATATT
The DNA here is from genome assembly GCA_037975025.1 of Excoecaria agallocha. NCBI lineage: Eukaryota > Viridiplantae > Streptophyta > Magnoliopsida > Malpighiales > Euphorbiaceae > Excoecaria > Excoecaria agallocha. Next base: position 83,660 of record JBBPFJ010000528.1, read on the forward strand.
TAATAATATTAATTAATAGATCTATAAGAAAATATTAATCAATAGGGAAACAATGACGTAAAGAAACTTTTATTAGCTTTATTTTAACAATATGTTGACAATTTTGATTAAACTAATTAAAAAATTTTGATAAAGTAAGGGATTCTAAATGCATTGAGTCAAAGATACAAAAATATGTATCAATCAGATATTAATTAACGGATAATAAAGGGATTATATGCAACAAGTCAAGATAAAATTGAATCAATCTAATTAAACCGATTCTCTTTCTCGACAAGTATAGTGACCTGTAAACATATGTAAAAAGAATCAAGTCGGAAAGCACAATCAAAAGTCTAAAATGGGCTACTTTGTAACTTTTGATTTTTCCAATAAACATTCAAAATGCAGTGATCCTCGGGAATTATAAACAACAAATATGACAAGACAACGTAAGTACCTGGATCTTGCCATGCATCCTTGCTCCCTCTCTCTCTCTCTCTGATTATTATTATTATTATTATTATTATTACTTTCATGTGCGAGGACTTTCAATTCAAAACTGGAGAATCAATATAAAAATCTCTTATCCATGTGATTGTATGCACAAACTAATAACAAACTGTCACATAAAAAAAAGTAAATTAAAAAAAATCGCATTTGTGTTGTATAATTTTTTTGTCATATGTGACAGCTTGCTATTGGTTTGTTCCAAAAGTAATTAATAAAAAAAAATTTAGTTTCTTCAATTAAAAGTAAATCATTTATACTGGATTGATAAAAAAACATAAAACTATGTTCCGGTGATGTAATTCAAAATTCTTCTTTTAATAATGATGACAAATTCAAATTAAAAAAAAATCCTTTTTATCCGTGGAGCTATAAAACCAAACAAGCCAAAGGAAAAGAAAAAAAAACCTTGGATTTGATTTATAGGTCGAACCATTATGCAAAGCTAGTCATGTAAGCAACGTAAAACATCATATCTTGGAGAGAAAAAAAATTTGTGAAAATTGTTTTTCTTACTCGACATTATATCACTTACTCGAAACTTCTCATTTTTTATTTGCTTAGATCGTTTCGTTTACAGTTTTCTATTACTTTCTTTACATGATATATTCTCGCTCGACAAATTCAATTACCACGTACCTTATTGGCTAAGCATTCAATTTGCTCAATTTGAAAAGTTGATAAGGCTGAAACTGGAAACAATAAAGAAAATTTAACCAGCCAAATATTTAAGAAAATCCAATGGAACTGATTGATAGTATTTTGATCGGATAATTTTACATAAGATCATTAGGTTTTTTTTTTAATCCAAAAATTAAAAAATAAAAATTTTTAACAGAAATATATATGAATTTAGAAAAATATTTAAAAAAATTAACTTTTGCAGGAGTTCAAAAATAATTTCAAAAAGAATCCTTCTGAAAATACTCATCGGCCGTCACATCAACTTGCCACATGAGATAGTTTTCATTAAATATTCTCATTAATCATAATATGATGGCTGACGTAGATAGCAAATTAACATGGTAACCTTTTTGTCATATATTTAGATAAGATAGGTGATGTGTCATGTCAAAGCAAAAATTTCTGATAGAACTCTCCTTCAAATTGTGCAAAAAAGTAATTTCTTGAAATATTTTTCAAATTTCAAATATTTTTTTGTTAAAAAATTTTATTTTGTAATTTTTTTATTAAAAATAAAATACTCTAATAACTGTGGGTAAAATTAATTGGTTGTTTCGGTTTGAATTCCATATTACATATGTAATCCAAAAGGCATAGTTTTATTAAAAATTCGGTTGGATCTTACACCAAACAACCAAAGTAAAAGCAGGAAATGGCCAATTTTCCCCCAATTGTTTGATTTATTCCAATAAAACAGCTTAAGGCCCAGAAAGTGAGACCCGTAAACCTTCCTTTTTGTTCTGACTTTTTATTTCATCCTGTACATTTAACACCCTACGACTTTTTAATACAAGTCTTATGCAGAACAAGGTCACACGATTCTGGGGCAGGCCCCTATAAATATGAAATAAGTTTCTGCTTGTTCTGCACTCAAAACAACTATCCAATACATATAAATCACCCTCTTTTCTCTCATTCTCGCGTCAAATTTATTCAAATCATTAAAAAAAAATGGCTTCTCATTCATGTTTAAGTTGCATAATTTTGACAATAACATTGTTGGTTTTCTCAAACTTGCCATGTGAAGCACAATTGTCTTCAAATTTCTACGACAGTACGTGCCCTAATGCACTAACTACCATTAGAACAGCTATTAATGCTGCAATCGATAACGAGCAAAGAATGGCAGCTTCGCTCATTCGCCTTCATTTCCATGATTGCTTTGTTCAAGTAATGATTATACTTTTATTTTATACGTAAATTCTTGCATGCATTTTAATTACTATGGACTTTAATGTTAATTAATTATGAATGTATATTGCAGGGCTGTGATGGGTCACTTTTGCTCGTGGATACGGCTACATTCACTGGCGAAAGAACTGCACGTAATAACGCTAATTCTATAAGAGGAACCGAAATTATTGATGATGCCAAAACTCAACTGGAGAGCACCTGCCCTGGAATTGTTTCCTGTGCTGACATTCTTGCTGTAGCAGCTCGCGATGCATCTGTTGCTGTAAGTAGATACTTTTTAAAATCAGTTTCATATTACAAATAAAAACTAGTTTATTTACGTGATAGTATATTATCATTAAATATTTTTGTTTTTAAAATCAAACAGGCTGGTGGACCATCATGGACAGTGAATCTTGGAAGGAGAGACTCCACAACTGCAAGTCTAGCTCTAGCTAATAGCGACCTTCCTGCCTTTACCGACGGCCTTGATGCTCTCACTTCTTTGTTCAGTGGAAAAGGTTTAAACCAAAGAGACATGGTTGCCCTTTCAGGTTTGTGCCTCCTCAATTTTAATTTCATTTTCCATATCCACTATTCAATATAAACCATTATCCATGATATAGTCTAATAGTTGCCCTGATCATTAACAATGAATTTTGATTGGATACAGGAGCACATACAATTGGGCAAGCTCAGTGTGCAACATTCAGAGGTAGGATTTACAGCAATGGAAGCGATATAGATCCAGCGTTTGCTGCCACAAGACAAAGCAATTGTCCACAAAGTGGTGGGAATACAAATCTTGCACCATTGGATATAGTGACCCCAAATAGTTTCGATAACAACTACTTCAGCAATCTGATAGCATTAAGAGGGCTTCTTCAATCAGACCAGGTGCTCTTCAGTGGTGGAGCTACAGACTCCATTGTTAGGGAATATAGCTCTGATGGTTCAGCTTTCAGCTCTGATTTTGCTGCTGCCATGGTTAAGATGGGAAATATTGACCCTCTTACCGGTACTCAAGGAGAAATTCGAAGGGTTTGCACTGCTGTTAATTAACTTACTTGCCAAATAATCAACCAATTTTTTGTTTTTGTAATCACTATATCATGCAAATAAATAGTGGAAGCTTAGCTTAATTAGCTTAAGTTTCCACTGTAGCTAGGCGTTGTCTCTTTCATGTACTCTGGAAATTTGGTTGCTCTAAAAAGAACGTGTAATCAAGTTTTCCTCCAAGTTGTAATTCATAATGGTCCTTAATTAAGAGATATAATTATTTATTTATTTATTTATTTTGGCCTTTCTCTTATTTGTGTGAAGTCAAATGAAGAAAAGTTCAAAGGGTACGTTATTACAGCGAATAAAAGAAACTTTCCGAAACAAAAAAATAGTGAATGGCGGCTGAGAATGACTGTTAAGCTTTGAATGTCACCGTCATGAACATGAAGAATAGGAGAATTACATGCACTACCTGCTTCAATAACGAAATGATAAGGATATACAGAACCTTCTTGTGGACAAAAGGCAATCTTTTCTTGTTTTTTTATGAACGACAAAAGACAATCTTGAGTATAAGGAAATAAGAGGATGTCTGAAATTTCCCGCATATATTCATTTCATTTATCTACTGTCATATAAAAAACTAACTATTATATTTCAAATATGATATACTTAAGCTTATTCTTAGGAAATATTTAATAAAAAGCATTGTATAAAAAAAAAGAATACATAGATCAAAGTTTTAATAATATGAATTTTCTAATGGCAATCATCAGTGACGGAACCGGAACCCTAGGGTTGGAGGAAACCAAATCCTAAAATTAAGACGTTATATGATTATTATTTAATTAAAATTTGAGAGAGAATACTTAAAATAAAATACACATCCTCAAGATAATGTGTCTCTGTCACTGATGATCATATCAGTACTACTCAGAGAAACTTTTTTAAATGCATAAGAATAAAAACAAGAAATGCTAATAATTCAAAATATACAATTTCAAATA
>JBBPFJ010000529.1:0-67199 GCA_037975025.1 Excoecaria agallocha
CATAAATGGTGGATATGGGTACAAACATGCGACACTACCAAGCAGTATTATATGGGCAAAACACAATAGTCTTAGATCGGGCAGCAATGATAAATAGTATCGTATAGGTGAGACATAATAGACTCAAATTAGGCGAAATCCTTAGGTATTGTATCACTATGCAGTTGAAATCAATATCGCCTTTATAAACATGCCTAACTATCCACTACCATATGAAATTCAGGCTTTAATAAGTCACTATTCACTCAATAATATCATACTTATTACATTTAGAAGTATGTCATCAATAATATACTTAATATAGCATGTAACCATTTCACTATTTCATGTTATTCATATTCAAGTACACTAGAGATACAACACAACATGTTAATCATTCATCTACTAACATGTAACTTTGCTAGTATACTTATTTATATTCTTTTATATTCATTAACTATACAAGTTCTTATGCATTAAGGCTTAGTATTTAACTTTACTTCATTAATTCATTATGTTTTACACTCATTTTATATCACTTATTACTCTTTTATTTTATATTTAACATGCTCTAATAGTGTTTAGGGAGGTTTAGGCATGCTTTAATAACAATTTGAGATCTTAAAACCAAGCTTAGAAAGATTAAAGAAGGCTTATGATCATTAGCTTATACCTGTTAATCATGATATAAGTGTCATTTCGATTCTGTACTGATTCTGAACTATCTCACAATCAGTACCAAAAGAGCATGGATTATGGCCTAGGTTATGGGAAGGAGTCATGATCATTAGATAATACCTGCTGACTATGAATTAGGTTCCATTTTGGTTTTGGACTAAAATTTGGGCTATGTCATGGTCAGCATAAATTTTCTACTGACAATGAGGTCTATTCTGCCCAGGGGTAGATTTTTAGTTTCAAATTGTATGTAATTTTTGACCTTGTAAACGATGGTTTCAAAGAAAAAAGTCTCCTAAAAAGTTGTTACACTATGTCTCTAGTTCCCAAAAAATAAATAATAACTCAATTATGAGATTTGAATCTTAAGATATCACTAAAATATTATAGATTATTCTAAATGACAAATAGGGAAGGTCTGTCAACTTTAAGCTCAAGTTTCAACACCTTGGAGGTAGATTCAAGTTTCAGAATCTTCTACAAAGTTGTAAATATATGTTGTATCTTTCATTTACATCAAGAATCACCTTAATTCAACATCTATATAAGGATTTATTCAATTTAGACTAAAACCGGTTCATATGAACCCTAAGCAAATCTCTACTTTTTTACTTTCCAAAGCATAAATCATCATTTTCTCAAAAAAATACAACAATAATTATTTCCATTATCAATCACAAAGAAAATATAACATATAAATCCACTTAAATGAAATAAATATATAGATTGGAAAAGAAAACTCCCAAACCTCTTTAGCAAGCAATTATTCTTTGAAGCTTATTATTCTTCTTCTTTTGACCTTTGCTAGGTTCTTCAACTAAATATCATTAATACAAATTAATAACCAAATCCACACTATTATTTTATCTTATCATGCTTTATAACAAATAAATAACTAAACTTGAGCCAAAATCTCTTAAAAACTCACCTTAATTGAGCTAGAATTTACAAACCCTTAGCTAAATAAAATTTATGAGTAAGAGTAAGAAGAACAAAGGAGAAATGGCCAAAATTTTTCTTGGCCATAAGGTGGCTAGCAAAAACATAAAAAAGAGTGGATTTTTCCTTTTTTTTCTTACCTTTTCTTCATTTCTCTAGAAATGCTTTGTGTCTCTTTCTTAATTGTTCATTCTTTGACCAACTCAATTTGCATTTTAATTCCTTCAATTAGTCTTATTTTAATAATCATGCACTCTTAATATATTCATTCCCACTTCTTTCATAATATTATATATTTACCCCCAAATTAACAATTTATGAATTACCCTTCACATTTACATTAATTCCAATTGTATCCCAATCACATTTATAAATATTTACCAATATATACTTTAAGATATTATAATTCCTCTCTCCTTAAAATCTTGAGACAAGCATAAAAAAACCAATCAAAACTTAGCATCAACCATTAATTGTTGTTTTAGGAGCTCAACTATCAAATTCAGATGAGCAAAGCAAGGCCTTCTGCAACTCAGAGAAGAATGCACCATCCAGGTTGAGTTTGGAAAGAAAAAAAGTTTTGTTTAATCTTTCAAAAAGTGGGTCAAAGGCTATTATTTATAAGAAACAACTTGAATCAAGTGCTCCAAATTATAGAGGAAAAGTTAAACCTTTATACTAAAAAAGCTATAGTTAGAAAGGGCCATCAGTTCTCACCAACAAGATAAAAAAAAAGAATTAATACATCAAGCAATGACAACGGACTGAAGAGGGCTCTATAGCAAAGACAAAAAAATAAAGAGAGAGGGAAAATATAGCCCTGTAGGTTTAAAATCAAAAAAAGATAACCTTGCTAAGACTAGGCCCCCCGTAAGGGCAAAAATCGAATAAAGGCATCTGATAAGTGTGAATTATATATAGTTCTTTAATATGTTTTAAGCATTGTTATTTAGTTAATTTGGTGTAATTTAGGTTGAATTAGAGTTAAATTATTGATTTGTATGTTTTTAAGGTTAATACATAGTTTTGGTTGTTTATTAGGTTTAATTTGCTGAAAAAGGGCTTAAATTGTAAAAAAGGCAAAGATTGGGGCCAAAACTGCAAATATGAGAAATTGATGCAAGAAAGTGAGCGTCCAGTTCAGAAGGTTTTCACGTGACCACGTGAATTTGATGAAGAGAACCACACGTGGCCACGTGAAGGGTTGAACTTGGGAATGCATGGCCACATGAAAAGCATTGAAGAAGACATGAATGGCCACGTGAGAAGGAGAAAAGAAGAAGCAAAGAAGAAACACACGTGACCACGTGTGAAGAACAACAAGCCAACACGTGACCATGTGTAGAATTACACTGGGAGACATGTGGCCACGTGCTCAGTCTCCCATTCCACGAAGGATTTTCTCCGAGCTCCCTGTTTTAGCAGAGTTCACTTCCTATTTAATTTTTGGAGTTCAAAAAGGATTCTACTACGACTTTGGCCTATAAGAAGGAGTTTGAAACACCAGAGAAAGGATCCAATCTTAGAATTAAGCAAATTATTTTCTTAGTTTATTTTACGTTGTTTTTGTTTTCACTGTTTTTCTTCAAAGCTTTGTTTTAATTTTAAGCATGTCTTGTGAGTAGTTTTCTTTAACTTTTGCTAAAGGATACTTGAATCCTTAACTTGTATTGTTATGACTTAAGTTTGATCTTCAATTTAATGCAAGTTGATTATTTCTTAGTTCTTAAACATAGTCTTCTCTTTGCACAATTTTAAATTGATTAATAACTTAATTAACCATTAGTTAAGTAATTGGTTTAAGTTGATTATTGATTTGCATGTTCTTGGGTTAATTTATATAGATTAATGCATGATTATAATCTGAATAAGCTATAATTTTGTTTTGATTTAAGTAAATTGAGATTGAGAAAAGTGCAACTAAGAATAGGTGGAAGTTAAGTCTCTTGAAAAAGGCTTTAATAGATATCTAGGAGAATTAATTCAGGTATTTATGCTAAGTATTGAGTTTATTTGAATAAGAAAATTTTAATGCTTGGAATGATAATCTTGAATAAAGTTATCTAGGTTTATTAATCTAAATTCTCCATAATCACTTGTGTCTTTACTTTTTGATTAAGTCATAATAATATTGGTTAAGGTGGATAGTCCTTTAGTGAAAGTCGCTTTTAATATTGATTTTTACCTCATTAAATTTACTTGCTTTTATTTTATTTATTTCAACTCTTTCAATTGTTTTATTTTAGTTTTAAAATACTGCTTTTTGTTTTAATCTTCAATCATCACAAGTTTGGGATTTCTCTTCTTTCTTCTACACATAAAATTTGTTTTGATATTAAAATAGCACATACAAACACAAGTTTCCCTTGGGTTCAATATTTTAGGTCATAATTATATTTCCCTATATTACTTAGCCGATCTAGTACACTTGCTAGACACCGGTCAAGTTTTTGGCGTCGTTGCCGGGGATACATTGGCGTTTGTTTATTTATTTTGATTTTAAAGTAATTTTTATGTGTTCTTCTTCTCTTCTTCACCTATTTTTAGATTTTATTTTTTGGTGATTAGTGGTTTATGGTGAGAGATAACCCCATCCTACCCATAGACCCTGAAATTAAGAGGACATTTCATAGGATCAGAAGGCTAAAAGGCAACATGAATGACCCTGAAATAGAACAACCTATGAATGATCCACCACCACCTAAGATTGAAGAGCAAAATGTACCCCACCAAGCTCCTGGGAATGGGTATAGACCTAGGACCATTAGGGATTATGCTATTCCTAGGTGGAATGAAGAACATAGAATAATTAGGATTCCTTACCACCAACCTTTTGAGATTAAATCCGCTACAATCACGATGGTACAAAGAAACCAATTTTCGGGTTCAGACATAAAGGATCATGCACAACATTTAGATATGTTCTTAGAAGTTAGTGACACTGTGCAAATTCCTAATGTATCAACTGATGCAATTAGGTTAAAACTCTTTCCATTCACCCTCATAAGAAAAGCTAGGGATTGGCTACAAATGTTACCAAATCAATCCATCCATTCTTGGTAGCAAATGCAAGAAAAATTCCTGTGCAAATTCTTCCCACCTACTAAGACTGCCCTCATTAGAAAACAAATTAGTGATTTCCAACAATTTTATGAGGAGCCATTCCATGAAGCATGGGAAAGATTTAGGAGACTTTTAAAAAGCTTCCCTCATCATGAGGTTCCTGTTTACCAACTAATACACATTTTCTATGCCGGTGCCAATCCATCAATAAGATCTTTGTTGGATGCAACTTCAAATGGTAGTTTCATAAACCAAATTCCTGAAGATGCATTTTTGCTTCTTGATGAGATGGCTACCAATGATGCTCAATGGCCAACCACTAGAGCAGCTTAAAGGAAACAGGGAGTACATAATATTGATGAAGTAGCTATGTTAAAAGCTCAATTGGAATTAATGGAGAAAAAACATTTAAAAAAAATAAGTGAATTTAAAGCTAAAATTATTTCTATGCTATCTAATGAAGTTGATGCTTATGCAGGAATTCCAGGACATTCAGTAGTGAAGACTAATGAAGGATTGGTAGAAGAAGTAAATGCCTTGAACCCATATAGCAACACTTACAACTCGGGATGGAGAAACCATCCAAATTTTTCATGGAGGGAAGGTAATCAAGTTTCTTCTTCTAACTCTAATCCTAGACCTCAATTTAACCATAATCAAGCTCCAATAACCATCTTCCATACCAAAATCAAGCTCCACCAGATTATCCAAACTTATACCCATCACAATCATACCACCAACCACCCGGTGTTTAAAAATCTCAACCTCCCCCTCCTCAAGAACAGAAATCCAACATTGAAGAAATGATTGCAAACTTCATGGCCTCTCAAAACTCAATCTTGGCTAGTCAAGATGTTAGATGAAAATCACAAGATATTTGGATGAGGAACCAAGAGGCATCCATTAGGAATCTAGAGAACCAAATGGGCAACTTGCTAGTTCATTATCCAACTGACCTCAAGGGACATTTCCATCTAATGTGGACAGAAATCCAAAAGAGGAAGCCAAAGCAATCACCTTAAGGAGTGGGAAGGAGTTAGAAAACACTGAAATTACTAAGAATTCTTCCTCAAGGGTGGAACCGACAATGGAGGTAAGTATTTCTAACTCAGAAAATGTTGAAAAAGTGCCTCCTACAGTTGAGAAGGGTAAAGGTAAAGAAAAACTTATTTCTACTATTCTTGATGAATCTCAATTACCTTTTCCTATTCTAGCTAGAAAAGAAAAGTATAATGAACAATTAAGTAGATTTTTAGACATGTTTAAAAAGCTACATATAAATTTACCATTTGCTAAAGCTTTATTACACATGCCTAAATATAAAAGGTTTATGAAGGAATTGTGCACTAATAAGAAAAAGCTAGAAGGCATAGGAACGGTTCAATTATCCGATAATTGTAGTGCTATTTTGACCAATAAAATTCTGAAAAACTAGAAGATCATGGTAGTTTTACATTGCCTTGTGAACTAGGAGGTAATTTTGTTGGGCATGCTTTATGTAATTTAGGTTGTAGTATTAATTTGATGCCTTATTCAATTTGCAGGAAATTGAACTTAGATGACCTAAAAGAGACCCGAATGACACTTCAATGGGCGGATAGATCGGTGAAGAAATCAAAGGGAATTATTGAGGATATATTGGTAAAAGTAGGAAATTTCATATTTTCGATTTATTTTATGGTCATGGACATGGAGGAAGATAGGAAGGTACCATTAATAGTGGGTAGGCCATTCTTGAACACAGCGAGAGCTCTAATTGATGTTCATGGACAAACGGTCACTTTGAGATTCAACGAGGAGGAAATGGTTTTCAATGTTAATAAAATTTTAAAACACCCCTCATATGATTTTGAAGAGTCCATTTATTTTGTTGATGAAATTCAAGAATGTAACAACACAAGACAAGAGGAAATCATTCTCAATGATAAGCTTCAAAGTTGTTTAATGCATCCCAAGAAAATGAAAGAATTGGAAGCAAAGAAGAAGAAGTTGGTACAAAATCTGGAAAAAGAGCACAATGAAGATAATGAAATAGAGGATGAACCATCCCTCCTAAGGGAGATTCTGAACTTAAAACACTTCCATCTCATTTGAAATATGTATTTTTAAACAATAATGCCGAGCCAGTAATTATTTCATCTTTATTGACAGGTTTGGAAGAAGAAATGCTTATTGAAGTCCTCAAGAAGCATAAAGGGGCAATTGGTTGGGCAACATCTGACTTAAAAGGGATTAGCCCTAGCTATTGTACACATCGTATACCCATGGAGGATAACTTTAAGCCGGTGGTGCAACCTCAACGAAGGCTCAACCCAACTATACAAGAGGTAGTGAAAAAGGAAGTATTGAAATTACTTGATGCAGGTATTATCTATCTTATTTCTGATAGTAATTGGGTAAGTCCTGTTCAATGTGTGCCTAAAAAGAGGGGAATGACTGTAGTAACCAATTAAAATAATGAATTAATTCCTACACGCACGGTAACGGGATGGAGAGTATGCATTGACTATAGGAGGTTGAACAATGCCACTAGTAAAGACCATTTTCCATTGCCCTTTATTGACCAAATGTTAGAAAGATTGGCAGGAAATATATTTTATTGTTTCTTAGATGGACATTCAGGGTATATGCAAATACCTATAGCCCCGGAAGACCAATAAAAGACCACATTTACATGTCCATATAGAACATTTGCATATAGTAGAATGCCTTTTGGTCTTTGTAATGCACCTGCCACATTTCAACGATGTATGATGGCCATATTTCATGACTTTATTGAAAAATTTATGGAGGTTTTCATGGATGATTTTACTATTTATGGTCATGACTTTGAATCTTGTTTGAATAATCTAGCATTGGTTTTAAAAAGGTGTCAAGAGACTAATCTTGTTCTAGATTGGGAAAAATGTCATTTCATGGTTAGAGAAGGAATTGTCTTGGGGCATAAAATTTTTAAAAAAGGCATTGAGGTCGATAAAGCAAAAGTTGATGTGATAGAAAAACTACCCCCACCAACTAGTGTTAAGGGCATTAGAAGTTTTCTTGGTCATACCGAGTGTTATTGTTGATTTATTAAGGACTTTTCTAAAATTACCAAACCACTTTCTAATTTGTTGCTTAAAGATGCTGCATTTAACTTTGATACTAAGTGTTTGTAGGCTTTTAATCTATTGAAACAAAAGTTAGTAAGTGCACTAGTCATTACATCACTCGATTGAAGCCTACCGTTTGAAATTATGTGTGATGCAAGTGATTATGCAGTTGGAGCAGTCTTAGGACAACGAAAAGAGAAGATTTTCTATACCATCTACTATGCAAGCCATACACTCACTGAAGCCCAAGTTAATTACACCACTACGGAGAAAGAACTGTTGGCAATAGTCTTTTCATTCGAAAAATTTAGATCTTATCTCTTAGGATCCAAAATTACGGTGTGGTTGGATTATGCGGCATTAAGACACCTTTTTTGCAAAGAAGGATTCCAAATCGAGACTTATCTAATGGGTGTTACTACTCTAAGAATTTGATCTTGAAATTAAAGATAAGAAAGGAGCAAAAAATTTCATAGCTGTCCATCTATCTAGATTGGATCATGCTAGCATTTAAAAGGGAGAAAATTCTGACTTATTTCCCGATGAAAATATTTGTGCTTGTTATACTTACGAAAATTCAGTTCCATGGTACACTAATATAGCTAATTTTCTCGCAGGTGGCTATCTTCCTAAGGAGTTTACTTGGCAACAAAAGAAAAAAGTAAAAGCGGATGCGAAGAACTACCTTTGGGATGACCCGTATCTCATAAAAATATGTGCAGATCAAGCACTAAGACGGTGTGTCCCAGAATCAGAACAAGGAGCCATCATGTTACAATGCCATGGAGGTGAGGTTGGAGGCCATCATGGACCAAATAAAATCGTACAAAAGGTTCTCTAATCAGGTTTTTTCTTGCCAACCTTATTTCAGGATGTCAAAACTTTCATTGATATGTGTGATAAATGTCAAAGGGTTGGGAATATTTCTAAAAGGGAAAAAATGCCTATGAATAATGTACTTGAAGTTGAAATTTTTGATGTTTGGGGGATAGATTTTATGGTTCCATTTCCAAATTATTTTGGTTTTGAATATATTTTAGTAGCTGTGGATTATGTTAGTAAATGGGTTGAAGCCATAGCTACTAGAACATGTGATGGCCGTATAGTGCTTGAATTCATTAGAAAAAACATTTTTACTAGGTTTGGGGCACCAAGAGCTATAATAAGTGATGGAGGCAAACATTTTGTCAACCATCAATTCAAAACCTTGCTTAAGAAATTTGGTGTTAAGCACAAAATTACCACCCCATACCATTCTTAAGCAAATGGACAAGTGGAAGTGTCTAATAGGGAGTTGAAATCAATCTTAGAGAAAACAGTTAACAACTCTAGAAAAGATTGGTCTCTTAGGGTAGATGAGGCTCTATGGGCTTATCGAACCGCATTCAAAATCCCTATAGGTATGTCTCCTTTTAGAATTATTTTTGGAAAAGCATGTCATCTACCAGTAGAATTAAAGCATAAAGCATATTGGAACACCAAATTTCTTAACTTTGATTTGAGAAATGCAGGAGAAAAGAGGAAGTTGCAGCTCAATGAACTCGATGAAATTCGACAATGGTCATATGACAATGCAGTGCTTTATAAAGAAAAGACCAAACGTTGGCATGATAAGCATTTAAGGGTAAAAGATTTTGTTCCGGGTATGCTAGTGCTTCTTTATAATAGTCATCTTCGTTTGTTTCCAGGAAAACTAAAATCAAAGTGGCTCAAACCATACAAAGTGATGTCAAGCAATAACTTTGGTGTAGTGACGATCAAAAGCTTAAGAGATGGTCGTCAATTTACAGCAAATGGTCATTGGCTCAAACCATATCAATTGGGACAAAAAGAGGTTGCTGAGGCAACCATGGTTCCTCAAGATACCTAATAAACAGTTTGGATAGTCTAGCTTGAGATTCTAAAAACTCATAACTTCAAATTCTTATCTCTTTTTATAGTTAAATTTTGTGTTTTTGTGTGTTTTGATTCATGAAAAGAGTGGGTAAAAAGTGTTTTTCTTAAAGAAGAAATGTTTTTCACTAAAAGAGAGTTCGTGTTTTAAATGCTTAAAATGGAAAATTAAATTTAAGGAAGGATAAAAAGGATTATTGCACATATGTGTTTCAAACGGTGCAAATGCAGTTAAAATACCCCAACACGTGACCACGTGTGGTTTCTCCTTTGCCATCACGTGGCCACATCTAAACTCACTGCCTCCCTTTCACATACATACACGTGACCACATGTGGTTTCTCCTTTGCCATCACATGGCCACGCACAAACTCACTGTCCCCCTTATACACTTGACCACGCACACACCCACCTAATTCTTCATGTGGCCATGCACACACCATGCACACACATAAATGTGACCACGTTTGTATGCTCCTTATCCTTCACGTGGCCACGTAAATTGTTGCTATCCCATATAACACTCCCACGTCATTTTATTTCTTCTTCCTCGTTTTATTTTTGCTCTCGCACACGCCCATGCCTCACCATCCATAAATTCACCCACGGCCACGGGTTTCCAACCACCACTGCTCGTCACCATCTTCGACCACCATTGTCTCTCTCCTTGCCCTTTTTCTCTCTCTTCTACCCATCTTCTCTTCCTTCTCCATTTTTTCTCCATTATTTTAGGGTTTTCACAACTCACACACATCATCTTCAATTTTGAGCTACCATTTGGTTTGGTTCTCACTTTCAAGTAAGTATTCACTCTCCTTGCTTCTTAATTATTTTTTTCATATCATCCATTGCTATGTTTCATTGCCATTATTACTTATGAATGTGTAGTTTGGAGGTTAATTTGCACTTAACATTTTGCTTTCATGCTAATTCCTTTTGCTCCTATGAATGATTATGAATAATATATGCATGTTATAGATGCTTGATATTCAATTGGGTAAAGAATAATCTTCAATATGATCTCTAATTTAATGCTCAAATTTGTGCCCATAACATGTTCGATGAAATGTCCCAATGAGTTTTTCCTTAAATTCATTTAATTTTCACTCTTTGGTTGGTATGTTTATGATTTGCATTGATGCATTACAACCTATTTCACCTCTTGAGAGATTGGTTCATAACCTTATTCATGCATGTTAGGCATTATTTTTGACATATTCATTGTGCCCAACTTTTCAATAATTGTTATACCTAACATTTTGCTTTGTACTCATATACCATGCATCTATACTTTCATTATTTTTCATTTCATCCAATCGTGCTTCAATGTACATTCAAATACTTGCACATAAATATACTTTGGTTTATGAGTTGACACATTACGCTTACATTATGTTTTATTTCTTTTCAGTGGCACCTCGATGGACCAAATATCCTGATGTAGCAAGCGCTTTCGGTATTCGCATCCCATCATATGTGGACAGGCCAAGGTCAATAAATTTGACTACTTCAGTAAGTGTATGTATGTCCAGCCTGCCTATTTAAGTCAATACATTCTCAATATTCCGGTTGGAAATCTGTGGGATCATGAGGTAGAACCATTACTCCAACATATTGCATGGATACAGTTCATTGAAAAGAAATCGAAGGTATATCCGGATATGGCACGGGACTTTCTATACTCGTTTGAATGCTACTTTAGGAAAGATGCAAAGGAAGGCACAGTAGGTTTCAAGTTTGGTAAGAAAGGCTACTCTTTGACTTTTATTCAGTTTTTTGAAATTCTAGGATTTATGCCTAATGCCACAATTGAATTGGAGGATGCATCTCCTGTGGAAAATTGGGAAAGAATCAAAGATCTTAAGCTAGATGAGCCAAGGGTAGGAGGACAATGCAAGGTACATGCCTTAAGGAATCATGATTTGAGGATCATTCATTGTTTTTTGGCAAAGAGCATGTATAACAATTTGAAAAATGCGAGCACTATTAGTGTGTCTCAAGCTATGGTCCTTCGATGCATGATATATGGCATAGCAATCAATGGAGCAGGAATTATAGTAACTTGGATTAAGGAATTGTAGAAAATGCCAAGACATATTAATAATATTTCCATTGGTTGGATAGCTACAGTTTTAGCTATTGCAATTAAACATCCGGTTTATGGAGAACCACTTCTAAGAGATCTACCTTGCATTGATAATAAGATGCTAAAGCAGATGAAAATTCTGATTCCTAAGCCTCATGGTCATTGGGCAACTCGAGAGGAATACTTAAGAGAGAACAACATTAGGATTGAGGAGTAGCAGGATGAGCCAAATGAGGAGAATATTGCCCTAGTTGCACCTTCCCCCATCAATAAGCCCGCAACACCTGAATGGGAAGGTTCGTTTAATCAGTTTAGTAGTTGTTTGGATGCTCAGTAAATTCGGGTAGATCAAATGTAAGGATTACTAGATACATTATGGGATACGATGATGGAAGGTAATAAGACTGTTGAGCAATTTATACACCAATTTTGGCAGTGGTATCCTCCACCTCTGCCTCCACCAGAATAGTTCTTCATTTGCTGTGGACAGCAAAGTTTTGAGGAGGGGGTAGCTTCCTTTCAGGAAGATTGTCTTCTACCTTCTCTTTTCTTTTTCATGAATCGGTTATTGAGTTTTGTGTTTTGTTTTCTATTATTTTGTTTTGTTTATGTTTTGTTTGCTTTCTTAAGTTTGTAAAACATAGTGAAGACTTATGTAGTTCACTTTTTCATTTAGTTTGCATTAGAACTTAGTTTGCTCCGGTTGCCTTCAAAACTTTAAACAAATTGAACTTGGATATAGGAATATGCATGTTTTGAACCTTTGCTTAGCAAGAGAACAAATATGTTGTTTGATAAATCTTTAGATAGTTTAATCTTCAGCTTGATTAATATTTGTTAGGTTCCAAATCCTTGAAAGCACTTAGACCAGTTTTTAACTTAGAAAAAACCAATATAATGAAGTAGTGAAGTAAGAAAATTTAGAGCACTAGAACCTTCCTCATCACCCTTCAAAGCATAAGAGCAACTCAAACAACTTAGAAAATGATCTAGGCAAAAATATTTTCTTGATAAACTTCCTTAAAAACTTTTTGTCCTACCTTGGTAAAATTATCCTTTGAAAAGCCAAATTGAGCCTAAAAGGGTATGCTTAATGCGTACCATTAATATTTTTTATTACACTCAATGTTTTACCATATAACCTAAAAAAGCTTTATCTCACCATATGGAATTGGCCACTTTAGGACTAAATGGATTTATGAGAGATTAAAGTTCAATTTGGTGTAGTAAGAAAATCTTAGCAAAGTCATTGATGAAGTCAAGTGAAAAAATTTACCTTGTATTACCTTGAGTTTATGCAAGTATTTTGTGAATGCTAGCATGAAAAAAAAAAGAAGAACATTTGAAAGTTTGAGAAAAGAAAAAGAAAAAGAGCTAGCAAATATGAAAAAATATAAGTGTGGGGTAGTACAAGGAGAAAAAAAATTGTGATGACTTCTTGAAAAAGGGCATAATTTTTCTTAAGAGGAAGTTTGAAATTGAGGCAAGAATGAGCAAAAGGTACATTGCTTAAGTTATTGAGATTAGTGATCTATTTTGTCTTAGAGTGGCTATTCATTTTGATTATCTTTTATCCATTCTTTGATAACCATATCCTTAGCCCCATTACAACCCTTGAAAGACCTATGTGATTTTAAGCTTGTTTTGAGTTGTTTAGCGGAGATGACCTTCGGGTTTTGGTGCTAAAGGAGAGGCCTATTGTGTTTCTAGAGTTTCAAGCGTGAAACTAATTGTATGCTTATGCATTCATATATTCTATACTTCACTATCTAGTTGTATTGATGTTTTGAGTTTCAAAATTGTTTAAAATGATTTGGTCTTGCACACACTCAAGGAAATTAACTTATATTATCTTGTTCGAAGTTGATCTATGTAGATATTATATTAAGTGTTTTTGTTAAAATTCTAAGCTTGTTTTGAAGTTGTATATCTTTGTACAAGTTTGATGGTTTTGAAGGTGGGATTGTTCTAATTTGCTTGAAAGCAAGCAAGGTTTAAGTGTGGGGTATTTGATAAGTGTGAATTATATATAGTTCTTTAATATGTTTTATGCATTATTATTTAGTTAATTTGGTGTAATTTAGGTTGAATTAGAGTTAAATTGTTGATTTGTATGTTTTTAAGGTTAATTCATAGTTTTGGTTGTTTTCCAGGTTCAATTTGCTAAAAAAGGGCTTAAATTGCAAAAAAGGCAAAGATTGGGCCAAAACTACAAATATGAGAAATTGATGCGAGAAAGTGAGCGTCCAGTCCAGAAGGTTTTCATATGACCACGTGAATTTGATGAAGAGAACCACACGTGGCCACGTAAAGGGTTGAACTTGGGACTGCATGGCCACGTGAAAAGCATTGAAGAAGACATGCATGGCCACGTGAGAAGGAGAAAAGAAGAAACAATTGGTGTACACATGACCACGTGTGAAGCAAAGAAGAAACACACGTGACCACGTGTGAAGAACAACAAGCTAACACGTGACCACGTGTAGAATTACACTGGAAGACACGTAGCCACGTGCTCAGTCTCCCATTCCACGAAGGATTTTCTCCGAGCTTCCTGTTTTAGCAGAGTTCACTTCCTATTTAATTTTTGGAGTTCAATAAGGATTCTACTACGACTTTGGCCTATAAAAAGGAGTCTGAAACAACAGAGAAAGGATCCAATCTTAGAATTAAGTACATTATTTTCTTAGTTTATTTTACGTTGTTTTTGTTTTCACTGTTTTTCTTCAAAGCTTTGTTTTAATTTTAAGCATGTCTTGCGAGTAGTTTTCTTTAACTTTTGCTAAAGGATACTTGAATTCTTAACTTGTATTGTTATGACTTAAGTTTGATCTTCAATTTAATACAAGTTGATTATTTCTTAGTTCTTAAACATAGTCTTGTCTTTACTCAATTTTAAATTGATTGTTAACTTAATTAACCATTATTTAAGTAATTGGTTTAAGTTGATTATTGATTTGCATGTTCTTAGGTTAATTTATTTAGGTTAATACATGATTATAATCTGAATAAGCTATAATTTTGTGTTGATTTAAGTAAATTGAGATTGAGAAAAATGTAACTAAGAATAGGTGGAAGTTAAATCTCTTGAAAAAGGCTTTAATAGACATCTAGGAGAATTAATTCAGGTATTTATGCTAAGTATTGAGTTTATCTGAATAAGAAAATTTTAATGCTTGGAATGATAATCTTGAATAAAGTTATCTAGGTTTATTAATCTGAATTCTCCATAATGACTTGTGTGTTTACTTTTTAATTAAGTAATAATAATATTGGTTAAGGTGGATAGTCCTTTAGTGAAAGTTGCTTTTAATGTTGATTTTTACCTCATTTAATTTACTTGTTTTTTTTATTTATTTCAACTCTTTTAATTGTTTTATTTTAGTTTTAAAATACTACTTTTTGTTTTAATCTTCAATCATCACAACTTTGGGATTTCTCTTCTTTCTTCTACACACAAAATTGGTTTTGAAATTAAAATAGCACATACAAACACAAGTTTCCCTTGGGTTCGATATTTTGGGTCATAATTATATTTTCCTATATTACTTAGCCGGTCTAGTACACTTGCTAGACACCAGTCAGCATCCTAAGAAAAAATTAGGGGTGGAGAGAAAATATTCAATTAGGAAAACCTGTAAGGGCTGATTGATAATAGGAGTCGATTGCACATAAGGTGTTACCCTCTTAAGATTAAATGAAACATGTGTTTCTGCATTACCTGTTTGGATATGATGGTTGCTATTATTGCCATATGATGTATGTAAATAGGAACACATACATAAGCTAGGCATAAACATACAATTAACATTCAAAAAGAAACTTATTGCATACATAAGTGCTATATTAATGTTAAATTCTCAAGTGGCACAAGCAGCACCTTATATGTCAGATGCTTTTTCTGATGTTCTTATCATGATGTCCTTACTGAGACACCATGTCAATAGTCATACACCATAAAGGAGAACCAACTTTTAGTGTCTTGGAGTTTGTTCTTAGTGAATGTCACAAATGGAATCCAATATGGATTGATAGAGGTAAGGTGACGCCACTTGAACCAAATGAAGTAGAAATGCTTTTGCGATGTTAATGAGATTGTGAGCACTAAGAGAAGTAAGATGTTATTAGTGAAGACAAGGCTCGAGTAACCTCCCCTCTAGTAGTCAACCCGCAACCCAAGGTGTAAAGTAGAGTATTAGGGTCAAGATAGTACTGTTCTGATGGGTGTAAGTTTTTCAAGTAAGGGTTATAATTTTAAGAAGACACAGTTCTTAGAGGGCAACATGAAAGTGTTGAATCGTAAGCCATAACAATTGATAAAAGAAATACATAATGAGCCATTTTCTTTGGAAAACTATTGAATGAAGTGCTAAAGCCAAGATGGAATTCCTTTTCAAATCCTTAGGAGCATTAGATGGTATATACAGTCTATTATAGATAGGTTATCTTTGGTAGGAGTGCCACAGAGATAAATTGCCAACCTTGGAAGTAATAAAAAAGCCTGGAAAAATGGCAAGGAAAAAAAAATTAAAGAGAAGGCACCTAAAGAAAGCTTCACAAAGCCTACTTGAAAGTAGATCTCTGAAAGAGGGATTCCTTAGAAGGATGGAAGCATTATGTATACTTCCTCCAAATGCAGGTTAAATTTTGAGATAATAACAATAGTTCTATACATGCTTTGATAAAATCAAAAGTGATCCTTGTCCTATTTGATGATGAAAATTACCTGAAGTCATTAATAGTGGGATTGTATAGGCTAGAAGCATTATTAGCATTAAAGGAAAAGGCAATGGAAGTATCCAAAGACTCATTCTCGATAGTTACCAAGTTTATAATAGATGTTGTATCGGCAAAAAGTATCTACTATCTTATGAGAACATGGAAACCCTGAGCAATCAGTTTGCCTTCTACATCTTATGCTCGGGGATGAGAATTCTAGCAGGGGTGATCATGAAGCCAAAATTGATAATGGGCTCAGACTGATTGTGTTTTAAAGTTAAGCAAGTGTTGTACATTTACACTGTTGACAAGAGACCATGAGACTCCAACACTCAATCTTGCTAAAGAGAAACTAAAATCATCAAAGGGAGTTTTTAGAAAAGATCAGAAAGATTCATAAGCTCTTCATACGATCCATTATATGGCCATGGTTCTAGAAAAAGGGGCAGTTATGATGGTGTGTATTTGAGGTGTACAGATGAATAAGAAACCATAATGGCATTTATACAGCTCACATGAATGGCTTAACACTTTATACATCTAAAGGTTCTCTTGACTTTCCATGGAGATAGACTTTTCTAATTTAAGGAGTAGATATCACTAGGAAGTACATCTAACAGGTTCAAAAGGTCTAGAATTTTATATTGCCATCACAAGGTGTGTAAAAGCCAAATCATTCAAGCAATCAGGTCCTCAAGGAACTAGCTAGGATGTTTAAAATAAAATTTGATGTTCAGATATAAACTTTCTTGACTATGCCCAATTCTAGGAAAGAAATGAAAATATACTTAATGCCATAAGTCTTCCCCTGGCTAAAAAAGTAATTAAAGTACAAGAAGATACCCTCAGACCTTTGAGGTTTGGGCTAAGAGGTTATCATTTGTATTCTAGGTTTATAAGGTAATAATTAGAGTTTCAACTTAAGCCACACTATCCTTCTTGTTATTTGAAGTAAGAGCAGTGTTGTTAGCAGAAGTAGAACTTTAGTTTTTGATAGGAATTAGATGCTTCTTGTATAAGGCCCAAAGTTAGATAAAACCTTAAGCATTCTAGCCAAGTTACTTTAATTAATTACAGGGTTAGTCACCCACATTTTGTACCTGAATAAAAAGGTAAGATAACACTTTTCAAATCATTGTGCACTAGACCTTTAAGTGGCTCTATTTAGAGGAGATGATGGCTTAAAATGATGTAGTCAATGGAGGGCTGTCTCTAAAGGGAAGGAGTTTCTTACCATGACTTATGGTTTCTCAAGTAGTGAATTATAATGTAGAATGTGACCTTGCATAGCCTGCCCATCTAAGGTGGTAAACAAAAACATTAGCCATAGACCTAGCCTATTATGAATACTTTTGATCATGCTAAGCAGATAGTAGTCACGGTTAAGTTCTTTGGGATCAGTGTTAAATACTGAGTAAGATAGATCGGTAGAATAATGTAATCACAAAAGGTAGGTATATCAATGAAAGTTGATCCAATGTACTGGTTAAGTTTTTCAGGAAGAAAGGATCACCCTGTACTAGTTTAGCAACCACTGATGGAAGTTCTCGATACTTAAGTCACATCCCATAGAAAATTTTACACACATTTTGAGAGTTTTAGGGGAAAAATATGTCTTTGTTACCATATACCCTTCAGGTTGGGGCCATAGATTTGGAGTAAAAGCATGGGATTATAAGCTTAGCTTGGCACAACATCCAATGGAATGAATGCATTAAAGTTTTTAGGGAAATGGATTTTTTTACCCGGGGTGTAGGAGTTTGCAGTGATGATGGGTTGTTTACCTTGAAAATAAAAAGAGAATTCAAAAAAAGGAAAGGTAAAAAAATTAAATGAAATAACTGGAGAAGGATTGCATGGAGATTAGAAGTTCTGAGGAAGAAGCACGTGTGCTACCAGCTAGATCACATTAGAGATGAGATCTCTTAACCACCCATAGTGTAAGCTTTGCATTTAATGCATGCATTCATGCATTTATATTTCATTCTTGCATGTCTATATCCTATATATACATTTGTGTGTTTTTATAATTTCTTCATACATTTTTGCATTCATGCATTTTTTGATGTACTCTTGTATTTTCGCATGCATTTTCTTACATTACTACTTGCTTTCTTTTTTAACTTAAGTGTTCTGATGTATGAAACCTCTTGCATGTGTTTACACTCACATTCCCCTTTGCATGCATTTTGTAAATGCTTCTTACACAATTTTCTGCATGTGTTGGCATATATAAGCCTTTTGCACATGCACTACACATAATATATCACATGCGCAATTTCTTATATGCATCATTTATATAATTTTGTGCATGTTTTTTTACATATAATTCTTCTTGCACATATAATCTTTTTGTATATGTTGCTATATATGTAACATTGTCGGTAAGGTAAAAGCATACTCAACTATTCTTCCCCTAATGATTCACCTGGGCCTCCATGTACGATAATCTAGAGACTCAAAGATCACCACCTCCCAAATGCATTCAATATGACTTGTACAATGCTATCTTTTTGCTAATTTTAGGGAGTACTCCTACAAAAGTAGCTTGTTCATTAAGCTTAATTTCCTCATCAAATTATATCCTAAGATTTTCATATAATTATTTTTGTAGATTGAAGATTCAAATACCACAGCCTGATGTATTTAGGACAACCATCACATTGTCCCTTTCCCAAATAAAGATTTAAAGGTCATCGCCTCCTTAATGCACTCAAGACAACCACCACAGCATTGTCCCTTTCTCAAATACAGGGAGTATCCTTATTTAAATAATTTATGTTTTAAGTTTAATTCACCTTGCCAAGTAATGTCCAAATTTTTGGCAGGATTATTTCTTATTAATTTACTTTTAATCTAAAATTTTACTTCACTCGAGTAATTCTCATTTGTAAATGAGTTTAACCTCAATATGAGAAATTTGAGTTTCATTCAAATGTGAGTTGAATAGGAGATAGTCATAGTTTATCTCTATCTACTAAATTACATAAAAACATTAATTATACCATGCAATTTTTAAACATAGAGCACCTAGGGCTAGTTTTTTCAAATTAAAGGAAAAAACTATTTACGATTGAGGAGATAGGGTAAAACTCATTAAAAGCACTAGAATGTTTTCAATTACCCATCAACATGACCCTAGCGTGAGACAGGACCTGTAAAATGATTTAGGTAGCCTTTCTTTGTACAACTATTTAAATGACTCTTCCTAAATTAATCTCATAATCACTTGTCAGCCTATTAAGCCTTTATTTTAAGCATGTTGAATGTTTGCTCATTTCATTGTTGTACACAAATTGAAACAACCCATAGTCTAAAATAATTTTGGCTTGCACTTAGGAAGTTGACCACTATGGAAAAGATAATTTCACATTTTAACAATAGGGGAGATAAATTTCTACCAATCTTTTGTATGAATTCCATTCACAAGAAATTGGGTTTGTTAGATATAATAAACCTAAAAAGAGAAATGAAAAAAGGTAGGAAAAAAAGAAGGAAAAAAAGCAAAGGAAATAAAGAAAAGAAAGAAAAGGGAAATAGAAAACCCTTGAAGTCAACATCACAATAATAAGAACAAAAAGGAAAGGTGGATCTTAAGTTAGTACCCTTTGAACAATTTTTGGTAAATTAGAGATCGTCAAGGCTAAGTGTGAGAATACCTTGAATAATTGAAAATCACCGGAGCCATATCTAAGGATGCTTTGATAACGAGACAACAGGTAGAGAATAGTCCTCCTACCAATTAAGCAAACATAGTGGTCATTTTTCTCTAGCAACCTTACCTTCCTTGTTGGCCATTCACTTAGGCCAAATGTTACAACCAATGTATGACCTCCTGATTCTCAGTTCAATCTCATCCAATCTAGTAGAGATTACCTTCTAATAAGGTTTGGTACATAAGAAGAGGCATTTGGTGTTTTTTAAGCTTTACGGGGGAAGCTATGAATGTATTTATGCATTTGGTTAAATCTCATCCCCAACATTGCATCCGGAATTTTCTTTTAAAAGATAAAATTATGTTTTGGCCTTTAGCACATAGACACAAAAATTACCTAGTATGCATTATGCTTATGTATTGGTTTTGTAGGCCTTGGTATTGACATGTCTGTTTTCATGTTCCCTTATTGAGAATGACCCTTTAATTTCTCTTGTTAAGATCAAACTAGTTAAGGATGTGGTCCATTCAACTTATTTGAGGATGAGTAAAACTCAAGTTTAAAGTATTTAATGGGTCAGAATTACTTAAAATTTTGTACATTCTTGGCTAACAACTCATTACACACATCGTATATGTGGCACTCATCGCACACAACTCACATATCTATTTGTTCACACACCCATGAATTTCACACACAGGTATTTTAGTCCTCATTTTGAGTCATCTAAAGCCTCTTTGTAAGCATAAAGTCCTCTTCAAGGTATCTAAAGTCTCTTTGTGAGTGCAAAGTCCTTTTCAGAAGGCATCCAAAGTCCCTTCGTGAGCATAAAGTCTTATTTAGAAGGCATCCAAAGTCTCTTCATATGTATAAAGCCCTTTTTAAAAGGCATCTAAAGTTTCTTCGTGAGTGCAGAGTCCTCTTTAAGATATCCAAAATCTACTTATGAGCATAAAGTCCTCCTCATAAGGATCCAAAGTCTCTTCGTGAGAACAAAGTCCTCTTTCTAAGGCATCCAAAATCTCTTCATAAGCATAAATTTCTCCTTGCAAGGAATCTAATGTCTCTTAGTTAGCACAAGAGTCCTCTTATGAGGCACTCCAAGCTGAAAAGGCACCTAAAAGGTTAAAATATTGAAAAGCTAATAGTAATTACCCAATCAAAGATTAAAACATCGATAAGCTAATGATAACTACCCCAAATGATTAAAAGTTTAAACATCGATAAGCTCATAGTAACTACACAATTGATCAAGGGCTAAAATGTCCATAAGTTGATGGTAATTACACAACCAAGGGTTAAAACATTAACAAGATGATGGTAACTACCCCAATCGATCAAGAGTTAAAACGTCGATAAAATGGCGGTAAATACTCAATTTATTAAGGGTTAAAATATCGACAAGCTGACGGTAATCACCCAATTGAGAGTTAAAATATCAACAAGCTAATGGTAACTACCCCAACTGGTCGAGGGTTAACATGTTGATAAGCTAATGGTACGTACATAAATAGAAACTCACTAACCAATTGGTATGTGTTTAATGCAATCGGAAGCTTGCCACCTTAGGTTTGCATCTTCTATCCTTTACTCTGAACTTTTGCTAACTTAGGCACTAGTGCACCAAGTGTTGGGTTTTGATAGGAAAAATTAAAAAAAAAATCAATGGAAAATGGAAACCCACCAGGATACTTGCGATCCAATTGATTCAATAAGAAGAAAGTAACGATTACTAACCTTTTGAAGCATAAAAAATCATTTTGTAGGTGTTGTCTCATGCGAAACGAACACCCTCTACCGATATCTATACTCGAATGTAATGAATAGATTATCTAGGGGTGCTAGCTTCCCTTTTTAGCAGCTAGGGTTTTTAATTTTTTATTCTTTCTTAAAATGCATAAAAATGATTTTTCCTCTCTCTCTTAATGGTGATGGATACTGCTTTTAATGTGTGTCTTGCTAGGATTTTAAACTATATATATCATGATACATATAGGTGATCTAACCTTAATTTAGAAAGAGAGAAAATTTCGAGGACACATTTCTTATTAAAATAAGAAATACTTTATTTCTTATTTAAAATAAGAATTATAATGTTAATCTTAATTAATATATTTTTTATTTATTTTGAATTTTAATTTATCACAAAATAAAATTCAAAATGCCTAAATTAACCTTTAGTCTATTCATAACACTTTGAATTAACCTTTAGTCTATTCATAACACTCTATGTGTGTGATTTAATAGGTTCATATTATATTGTAGTAGGCCCTATTTCCATCATGGGTCCACAAGTCATAAGCAACCTCTAGCAAGCCATTATGACTATCCAAATAATATGAATATCAATAATTTGATTTTAACTAATAGAACATGTTATAATCCTTTTGTCACACGATATCTTATTTGAACATAAGTTATAATCCATGTCAAACTTATATAGTTCAAACATATAATTTCTTGATCACCAACCTGAAATTCTTTTTTTAATACATATTTATCATGCCATGATTTAGTTCTCTCTTTATATAGCTTAGCATTTTCATATGCATTCATATGAAGCTCCTCAAGTTCTTGTAATTGAAGCAATCTCCTCTTACCAACTTGTTGCATATCAAAGTTTAAGACCCTAGTTGCCTAATAGGCTTTATGTTCAATTTCAATAGGCAAATGGCAAGATTTACCATAAATCAATTGATAAGGAGTAAGGCTTATGGGAGTTTTAAAAGATGTTCTATATGCCCAAAGAGCATCATCTAGCTTAAGTGCCCACTCCTTTTTTGATCTAGAGACTATTTTCTCCAATATCCACTTAAGCTCTCTATTGCTAATTTCAACTTGTCCACAAGTTTGAGGGTGATAAGGTGTAGCAATTTTATGAGTCACATTATACTTTTTCAATAATTGCTCTATAACCTTGTTACAAAAATGAGACCCACCATCACTAATAATTGCCCTAGGTATTCGAAATTTAGGAAATATAACTTTCTTAAGCATCTTCTTAACAACCTTAGCATCATTAGTAATGGTTGAAATTTCTTCCACCCATTTGGAGACATAATCAACCATGACCAAAATATACCTATTTCCTAAAGAACTAGGAAATGGTCCCATAAAGTCCATACCCCAAACATCAAACAATTCAACTTCTAAAATACCATTTAGAGGCATTTCATTTCTCTTAGACAAATTTCCCATTCTTTGTCACTTATCATAACTAAGCACAAATTCTTTGACATCTTTAAACAATGTAGGCCACTAAAATCCAGCTTGCAACACCTTGGAAGCTATCTTAGAAACCCCAAAGTGACCGCCTACAGCATATGAATGACAATGAGCCATCACATCACTAACCTCCTCATAAGGAATACACCTCCTAATAAGCCCATCAGCACATCTCTTATATAACAAGGGCTCTTCCTAATAGTAAAACTTTACATCATGAAGAAATTTCTTCCTTTGCCTATAATCTAGACTATAAGGAAGCACACCACTTACTAAATAGTTTGCTATATCAGCAAACCATGGAACTTCCTTTGAAACTACACTAAAAAGATGTTACCCATGAAAAGCTTCATCAATAGGCACCCCATCATCATTATCTTTTAAGACACATTGTGTTAACCTAGATAAATGGTCAGCAACCAAGTTCTCTTTCCCCTTCTTATCCCTTATTTCCCAATCAAACTCTTGTAACATTAAAATCCATCGTAACAACCTAGGCTTAGCATCTTTTATAGTCTAGAGATACTTGAGGGCAGCATGATCAGAATAAACATAACTTTTTGTCCTACAAGATAAGCCCTAAATTTATCAAATGCATATACAATAGCCAACAGTTCTTTTTCAGTTGTGGAGTAATTAATTTGGGCATCATCTAGTAACTTACTAGCATAATAAATAACAGAAGGCTTCCCATCAATTCTTTATCCTAAAACAGCCCCAATCGCATAGTTACTAACATCACACATCAATTCAAATGGTTGCTCCCAATTTGGTAGTTGCAACATTGGTAAAGTGACAAGAGCATGTTTAAGAGTTTCAAAGGATTTAAGACATGCCTCATCAAAATGAAAATCAACATCCTTGCCTAGTAATGTGCACAAAGGTTTAGCTATCTTAGAAAAATCTTTTATGAACCTTCTATAAAATCCAGCATGACCTAGAAAGCTTCTAACATCTCTAACATTTTTAGGAGGCAAATTAGCAATAATTTCAATTTTAGCTCTATCAACCTCAATCCTCCTATTAGAGACTAAATGTCCTAAGACAATACCCTCTTATGCCATGAAATGACACTTCTCCCAATTTAAGACCAAACCATGCTCCATACATCTATCAAGCACCTTAGAAAGATTACATAAACAATTTTCATATGTAGTGCCATACACACTAAAGTCATCCATGAAAACTTCTACACATTGATCAATGAGATCACTAAAAATTGAGAACATGCATCTTTGAAAGGTGGCTAGTGCATTACACAAACCAAAAGGCATCCGCCTAAATGCAAAAGTTCCATATGGGCATGTTAAAGTTGTCTTAGATTGATCATGTGGATGTATAGTTATTTGATAAAAACCACTTAGACCATCCAAGTAACAAAAATAAGAAAAATTAGCTAATCTTTCAATAACTTGGTCAATAAAAGGCAAAGAAAAATGGTCCTTTCTTGTAGCTTTATTCAATTTCCTATAGTCCACACACATATGCCAACCCGTGATAGTCCTAGTAGGAATTAAATCATTATTATCATTATGAATAACAGTTAAGCCACCCTTTTTAGGGACAACTTGAATAGGACTCACCCACTTACTATCACTTATAGAATAAATTATGCCATTATCAAGCAATTTAATTATTTCTTTCCTCACTACCTCCTTAAGAGTTAGATTAAGCCTTCTTTGACCTTCAATGGAAGGTTTAGAATCCTCTTCAAACAAAATCCTATGCATACAAACCTTAGGTGCAATTCCTTTTAAATCACTTATATAATATCCCATGGTATTTCTATGAGCAAGCAAAATATCATGTAAAGCACTCACATTATGCTTATCAATTGAAGAATTAACAATGAAAGGTAATTGAAATTTTAAATCCAAATAATCATACCTTAAGCTTATTGGTAACGGCTTGAGTTCAAGTTTAACTTCCTCCTTGGATGACTTTGATGGCATATCCTTTTTTTTTTAAAGACTCAAACTTTAAGAATACTCTATGGAAAGGATAAGAGGCAACTTGCAAAACCTCATCACAACTTTCATTTAAATTATAAGGTGCAATATGGTTTTGACTAACACAATCATTAACAACATTATCAATGCATTCATCAAGAACATCATAAGCATCAATTATATTCACCACTTCTATTGGTGAAGACTTAACCATCCCAAACACATTAAATTCAATTGTTTCACCATTAATTTCAAGGGATATTTTTCCATTTTTCATATCAAAAATAGCCCCAGCAGTAATTAAGAAAGCCCTACCAAACAAAATAGGAATTCCAGGGTCTTCATCCATTTCTAGCACAACAAAATCAGCTAGAATCACAAATTTATCCACTTTGGTAGGAACATTTTCAAGTATACCTAGAGGGAGTGAAATAGACTTATTTGCTATAGATAAACACATATTAGTAGGCTTTAATTCACCTAAATCAAGCTTTTTATAAATAGAATAAGGCATAAGACTAACACTTGCACCCATGTCACATAAATGCTTTATCAAAATGTGTGCCACCTATAACACAAGAAATCGTAAAACATCCCGGATCCTTTAGCTTAGGTGGATACTTAGAATACATAGCCTTAGACTCTTCTACCAAAGAAACATAACCATGTTCTTCAAGCTCTTGTGACTTATAATTTCTTTTAAAAATTTTGCCCATGAAGGCATATCCTTAATTGCATCCACAAAGGGTATAGTTATAGTAAGTTCCTTCAAATAATTCAAAAACTTTCCAAATTGCTTATCAAGATTCCTTCCAATAAGTCTTTGAGGGAATGGCAAAACATTTAAATTAACTTTAGGGTCATCTTCCCTAGACGAGGTTATCTTTTCTTTAGATTCATTAGACTTCTTCATTACATCATCATTTTTACTAGCATCGAAAACATGCTCATCATCAACAATAAGATCATCGTTACCTCTAATGTTACCTTCAATCTTTTTCCCACTCCTTAACATAATAGATTGAACCGATTCATGAGGAAAAAATTCTGATTGACTTGGGAGTTTGCCTAATGGTTTAACACTAGAAGTGGCTTGTTGAACCAATTGGGTTTCAAGAATCTTATTGTGGGTAACAAGTTGGTCAATTTTGGCATTTATTTGCTTAAATTGTTCCCCATTTTGCTTTTTAGTGGTCATTTGATAGTTAACAAATTGCTCCATTAAATTCTCAAGATGGGATTTAGGTTGTTAGGGGTTAAAAGGTGATTTATTTGGAAAAGTTTAAGGGTTAGGTAATTTGGTCATAAGGTTACTATTTGGAGGGTTCAATTGGGCATTTGAGTTAGACCAAGAAAAATTGGGATGGTTCCTCCATTGAGGATTATAATAATTAGAATTTTGACCCAACCTTTGATTATAATTTCCTTGAAAAAAACTTACATCCTCACTGTACCCCTCACTATAATTAGCATACATATGAGGTCCACCACATTTTTCACATACTTGACTCATATTTTCAATATTAGAGTGAGAATTACTTACCAACTTAGTCAAGGCTTCAACTTTAGCCATCAAGAAATTAATAGAATCTAATTCCAAACATCCCTTAGCCTTAGCCATGGTGGGTTCTTCTCCCATATAGCCTTATGAGGCTAATTCCTCCAACAAAATTTTAGATTCCTTGGCAGTTTTCTCTAACCATTTTCCACTTGAAGCAGCATTCACAATATTTCTATTTTCCTCCATTAGCCTATTGTAAAAGATTTGAGGAATCATCCAATCCGACAAGCCATGGTGAGGACATTGCCATTAGAGTTCCTTAAATCTTTCCCAAGATGTATAAATAGTTTCATTAGGCAATTGTTTAAAAGTAGATATTTGATTTCTAAATTTTGTTATTTTATATGGTGGAAAATACTTATGAAGAAAAACTTGTTTTAGTTGATCCCAAGTAGTGATTGTCTCACTAGGTATACTAGCAAGCCAAATTTGTGCTTTTTCTTTTAAAGAAAATGGAAATAGCCTAAGTCTAATGGCATCATTACTCACTCCATTAATTTTAAATATAGCACAAACATTAAGAAAAGCAAGGATATGAGCATAAGGGTCTTCCCTTACAAACCTCCAAATTGGTTATTTTGCACCATTTGTATGACTGCTGGTTTGATCTCAAAATTATTGTTAGCGATAACTGGTTCCACTATTCCTCCAAAACTTTCTGAGATATTTAGCATGGCAAAATCACCAAGCGTTCTCCTTTCTTCTTCTGCCATAATTGGAATATTATGACGTTCCTCCAACTTAGCACTTTGTTCTCCTTCTAATTGCAATCTAAGTTCCTCTTGTTGCTTGCTTCTAAGTTCCCTACACAAAAATCACAAATAATTTTAGTCTAAGATCATTACAAAAACTCTAATACTTTTACAAAGAATAAAACAAAACACAATATAAAAATTCATACATCAAAATAACTAATTTATATCATACAATCCTAAAACATCTAGTACTTTATTTTAATCAATAAAAATTCATTTAAACCATTCCCCGACAATGGTGCCAAAATCTAATGGGGATTTATTTGAACCCTTAGTCTCACTAGACTACATAAAGGGTGAGTAGGGTATCGTTCCAAAGGGAACAAAGCAATTTTCTATTGAAATAGCAAGGAGTAGATGGATAGGTAACGAATAAAATGAAGATTATGTATTTAATTAAATATCTAAACTACTTTTCATATATTAAATCAAATTGGATTAAAGATGACTTCGATGATGGTATAAATATACATTAGAAATAAGAGGAGAAATTCATTTAAGAACAAGTTCTAGTAATTGTATAAATAAAGTGACTGGAGAATTTAGCCAAGATTCTTTAAAGCAACTCTCGTTGTCAGTAAAGATGTTTTCATTTAGAGTCTATAAGAACTCTCATGTCATTATAGAGATAAACAAAAATTATGAAGCTCTATGCCAATTCTTTAACCCCTCAAAGTGAATCCCTTAAGTCAAATTAAAGGAATTTAATGCTTTAAATACATTCATTTGTTTTTCCATCAAAGAATTCCAACTCTCGTTGTGAATAAATTGACTAACATGCCAAATATGGTGGACAAGCATACATAGCAAATCAATGCACACAAATGGATGTAAATCATACTTCATTAATTGTAATAATAAACATGTCTTAAACAAATTATTACTAGTGTATATTTATAATGTACAAAGGAAACTAGCCAAAGTATATACTTGAATTAGAGACAAACAAAAGAAAGAAATTTATCTCTTGTTCCTTTGGTTTTATCCCTTTGTAATCATCTAAAAAAACTAAGTAAAAATATTTATCCAAAATAAACTATATTTCTAAAAACTAAACATTGATTGATCCCCCTTTCTTCAGTTAATGCCCTCCATATTTATAGAGGGAATAACTCTATAAACATGTCTCTTCATAATGGTTATCAATGTGAAAAGTTTCCATGAAAGGTTATGATGGTTGGTTGAGAAAATGTATGCTGAAGAATGATGTCACTTGAGAACAGTTACGATGTCCGACTCATGAATTCCTTTACGAGTTGTGCATTTCACACACTATATCACTCGTGAACATGTGTCTTCTTTCGTGAAGTCAGGTTTGACTCGTAATCCCTCTGCCTATCGAGTCATGAATCCTTTCACGACTC
The DNA here is from genome assembly GCA_037975025.1 of Excoecaria agallocha. Classification (NCBI taxonomy): domain Eukaryota; kingdom Viridiplantae; phylum Streptophyta; class Magnoliopsida; order Malpighiales; family Euphorbiaceae; genus Excoecaria; species Excoecaria agallocha. The sequence continues at coordinate 28,960 of JBBPFJ010000529.1, forward strand.
GTGAATGTCTGTCCGAGTCATAAAGAGAGCTTCCTTTTTCACTCCTTCTCCACTCGTGAGGCTCTTCACGATTCACGTAAAGCTATTCGAGTTGCGAATCCCTTCACGACTCGTGAATATTTGTCCCCTTTCTCCACTTTTACACCCACCTTATCCTACAATATAATTAAACACAATAATTAAACAAAAACACATAAAATATATATAATATTCATACTTAGCTACTTAAATGAAAGAAAATACACGCTAAATAATATACTATATCACATGGTATCAATAGCTCATCTTCCAATCCTTTATACACTAAGAATGCATCCTTAATTCTTCTTAAGTACTTAAAGATATTCTTAATGGCTGTCCAACGACATTCACCAAGATCTAACTAGTATCTGCTTGTCATACTCAATGCATATGAAATGTTTAGTCTAGTATATAACATGGCATAATGATAGATCCTATAGTTAAGGTGTAAGGAATCATACTTATACAGTCTCGCTCATTAGATATCATAGGACATTGAGTCTTACTAAGAGTAATGCCATGAGACATTGGCAAAAATTCTCTTTTATAACTTTGCATGTTGAACATATTCAGCACCTTTTCTATATAAGTACTTTGACTCAAACCAATTATCCTTCTAGATCTATCTCTTTAAATCTTAATCCCAAGGATATAAGCAATTTTGCCTACATCTTTCATTGAAAAAGATTTCCCTAACCAATATTTGGTCTTTTGCAATATAAGGATATCATTCCTAATGAGTAATATGTCATCAACATACAAGATGATAAAAATTATTGCACTCCCACTAACCTTTTTGTATACACAAGGTTCATCTTCATTTTTTATGAATCCAAACTCTTTGAATGATTCATCAAAATGAAGATTTCATTTTTAAGCAGTTTTCTTTAATCCATAAATGGATCATTGTAGCTTGCATACCTTTTTGCAATTATCTGGATGAATAAAAACTTCAAGTTACATCATATACATATCCTTAACTAAGTTTCCATTAAAAAACACTATTTTGACATCCATTTACCATATCTTGTAGTCATAATATGTAGCAATGGCAATAAGAATTCTTATTGATTTAAGCATTGTGACTGGTGAAAAAGTTTCATCATAGTTAATACCATGAGTTTCCTTAAAATCTTTTGCAACAAGTCTTGCTTTAAAGGTATGTACTTTCCCATCCATGTCAGTTTTCTTCTTGAAAACCAGTTTGCACCCAATGGTTTTAATTCTTTCAGGTAGATCAATTAAGTTCCAAACTTTATTGTCATACATGGATTGCATTTTAGATTTCATGGCCTTTAGCCATTTCTCAGAATCTGGACTTGACATAGCATCTTGATAGGTAGTAGGCTCATCTTGATTCATGAGCATTACTTCACAACTTTCTATCACGAGAAATCCATATCTCTTGAATTATTGTCATGTGATCGGTGTCTAGCAAGTGTACTAGATCGGCTAGTAATATAGGGAAATAAAATTATGACCCAAAATATCCAACCCAAGGGAAACTTGTGCTTGTATGTGCTATTTCAATTTCAAAACCAATTTTGTGCGTAAAGAGAGAAGAGAAATCCCAAAGTTGTGATGATTTGAAAACAATAATTTAAAACTAAATTAAAACAATTAAAAAACTAAAGTAAAGAAAAGATTTATTGAAAGCAAGTAAATTGAATGAGTTAAAAAAAATCAATGATAAAAACAACTTTCACTAAAGGACTATCCACCTTAACCAATATTGCTATGACTTAATTAAAATAAAACATACAAGTGATTATGGAGAATTCAGTTTAATAAACCCAGATAACTTTATTCAAGATTATCATTCCAAGTATTAAACTCCCTTATTCAGAACAATTCAATACTTAGCATAAAATTCGGAATTAATCCCCTAGATGTCTATTAAAACCTTTCTCAAGAGCTTTAATTTCCAACTATTCTTGATTACTCCTTTCTTAATCTCAATTTAATCAAATTAACACATAATCATAACTTATTCAGAATATAAACATGTATTAATTCAACTAAATTAACCTAAGAACATGCAAGTCATTAATCAACTTAAACCAATTAATTAATCGATGCTTAATCACGTTAATAATTAACTTAAGATTGAATGAAAACAAGACTAAGTTTAAGAACCAAGAAATAATCAAACTTTTATTAAATTGAAGAACAAATTCAAGTCATAACAATACAAGTCAAGGATTCAAGTATCCTTTAGCAAAAGTTAAAGAAACTACTCACAAGACATAGTTAAAACTAAAAACAAAAGTTGAATAAAAACAGTGAAAACAAATAACGTAAAAAAACTAAGAAAGCAAAGCTTAATTCCAAGGCTTAATTCTAAGGATTGATCTCCAAGATTCCACACCCTCTTCTGTGTTTTAGCTTGCTATTTATAGACCAAAGAAGATCTAAATTACTTCCTAAACTCTTAGAATTGAATTGGAAGTAATCTAGCTGCTCAAAACAGGAAAGTCTACCAAAACAGGAAACTCGACAAAACTTCGCAAATAAGAATTCTGGAATCACGTGGCCACGGGTTCATCAGTGCCTTTCCTACACGTGGGCATGGTTTCATTTTCTCCTCCTCCACACGTGGCCACGTGTGGTCCTTCACTAGGAATCCACGTGGTCACGTGGTCTTTGCATTTCTTCTCCCTTTCTCATCACGTGGCCACGGCATCTTCAAAATCATTCCTACACGTGACCACGTCTCAAACTCTTCCTTTCCTTCACGTGGTCACGTGTCAAGGCTCTGGACTGTACCTTCGTTTTCTCGACCAAATTTCTCATAATTGCACTTTTGGCCCTGAACTTTGCACTTTTTACACTTTAAGCCCCTTTTTTTATCAATTTGACGCTGAAAATCATACAAAACATAGAATTAACCTTAAAAACATAAACATTAACAAAATAACTCTAATTTAACCTAAATAAAACCAAAATAACTAAATAACACAACTAAAAACACATTAAAAACTATATATAATTCACACTTATCAAATACCCCACACTTAAACCTTGCTTGCCCTCAAGCAAATTAGAACAAACCCTCCTTCAAAACTTTTAAACTTGTATCAAGATATGCAATTTCATAACCAAACTTAGCATTTTAACACAAGCACTTAATATAACCTCTAAATAAATCAATCTTCAAACAGGACAATATGAGATAGTTTCTTTGTGTGTGTGCAAGACCAAATCATTTTAAGTATTTTCCAAATCCAAAACACCAATGCAAATTCATAATCAAGTTTAGAATGAATGTACACATAAGTATACATATGGTTTCATGCTTGAAACTCTAGAAACACCATAGGCCTCTCCTTTAGCACCGGAACCCGAAGGTCATCTCCGCTAAACAACTCAAAAACAAACTTAAAATCACATAGGTCTTACAAAGGTTGTAATGGGGCTAAGGGTATGGGTTATCAAAGAATGGATAAAAGATCAACAATAAGATTAGCCACTCTAAGATAAAATAAACTAACTTTTCATCCCATTAACTTAAACAAAAACTTAGCCAAACTTTCTCAACTTTTCACAATTCAAAGCTCTTATGAGAGAGAAATAATAATTAAAACTCTCTTTCATTCACAATTTATACCCTTTTTCCAAGAAGTCATATTTTATTTTTCCTTGTAACTACCCCACACTTAAGATTTTTGCCATACTTGCTAGCTTTATTTTTTTCCTTTCTTTTTTTTTCCTTTTCTTTTCTAGCTTTGATGTTGGCAATACAATAATATAACATGGGTAATAACAAGATAATAATTCACTATTTCTTTGACTTCAACACATCTTATCACACCCATCAAGATACCCAATTCCTATTAATTCATCCTATCCTAGAGTGGCCAATTCTAGAAGGGAAGTTAAAAGCTTTTTAAGTTATATGGCAACATAACTGAGTGTAAAAAAAATAAATATGGCACGCATTAAGCATACCTCATTAAGCTCCAAATGGCTAACAAAGGATAAATATGCATATAAGGTAAGAAAATGAGTTAAGATATGGCTCAACAAGAAAAACATTGCCTAGATCACTTTCCAAATTGTTTTGAGTTGCTCTTATGCTTTGAAGGGTGATGAGGAAGGTTCTAGTGTTCTAAAATTCATCACTTAACTATGTCAATGCATTGTTTTTCTCTAAGTTTAAAAACTAGTCTTAAGTGCTCAAAAAGGATGGAAACTAACAAATATTTATCAAGCTGAAAATTAACCTATCTAAAGATTTATTAAACAACATAAATGTTCTCTTGCTAAGCAAAGGTTTAAAACATGCATATTCCATATCCAAGTTCAAATTGTTCTAAGTCTTGAAGATAACTAGGGCAAACTAAGTTCTCATGCAAACTAAGTGAAAAAGTGAACTATATACATTTTAACAAGTTTTACAACCTTAAGCAACCAAACAAAACATAAACAAAAACAAACTAATGGAAAATAAAACACAACATAAAAACTTAATTCATGAAAAAGAAAAGAAAGAGAGAAGACAAACTCCCTGAAAGGAGGCTACCCCCTCCTCAAAACATTGTTGTCCGCAACAACCAAAGATCTATTCAAATGGAGGTGGTGGTGGAGGAAACCGCTGCCAAAAATGATTGATAAAATGCTCAACTCTCCTATTGCCTTCCATTATCGTATCCCTAAGCATATCCAATCTCCCTTGCATCTGATCGAGCCTCATTTGTTAAGCATCCAACCGACCACTCAATTGATTAAATGGTGCTTCCCATTCTAGTGTTGTGGCTTCATTTATAGGAGACGAGACTGTTGTGGCAACATGCTCTTCTTCTAGCTCATTTGGCTGCTCCTCTTGCTCTGTAATCCTAATATGATTCTCTCTCAAATACTCCTCTCGTGTTGTCCAATGTCCTCGGGGCTTAGGTATCAGAATCTTCATCCTTTCCAACATTCTATTATCAATGCAAGGCAAATCTCCTAGAAGTGGCTCACCAATAACCTGATGATTAACTGCACCTGCCAAAACTGTAGCTATCCATCCAATAGAGATATTATCAATGTTACCTGGAATTTTCTGTAAATCCTTAATTCGACTAGCTATGATACCCGCTCCATTAATTGCAATGCCATCCATCATACATCTTAAAACCATTGCTTGAGAGACACTAATAGTACTGGCATTCTTCAAATTGTTATACATAGTTTTTGCCAAAAACCGATGAATTATTCTCAAAGCATGAGTTCTTAGAGCATGTACCTTGCATTGTCCTCCTACCCAAGGCTCATTCAATTCAAGATCTTTAATTCTCTCCCAATTCTCCGCAGGTGAAGCATCTTCCAATTCCCAGGGAGCAGTTGGCATAAAACCTAAAATTTCAGAAAACTAAGTGAAAGTTAGAGAATAACCTTTCTTACCGAGTTTAAAGCCCATTGTTCCATCCGCAGCATCTCGCCTGAAATAACATTCAAAGGAATAAAGAAAATCTCTAGCCATATCCAGTTACACCTTTGGTTTCTTTTTTATGAATTCCCCCCAGCCAATATTTTGAATCAACGGTTCGATCTCATAATCCCACAAATTTCCTGCTGGGATATTGAGGAACAAATGGCTTAAGTAGGCTGGCTGGACACAGGTGCACTTGCTAAAGTAGTCAAACTTATTGATTTTTATCCTATCCACATATGACGGAATGCGTACATCGGATGAACTAGCGACATCAGGGTATTTAGTCCTTTGAGGTACCACTACAACCAAAGAAAAACACAATGTAAATATCAATTCTTAACCCAAAATAGATTGATTATGAGTGCATGAACATGTATAAAGTGAAATAATACACAATTTGGATGAAATGCTAAGTTAAAAGCATATGTGATTATCGGTAAAAGATGTATGCAGAATATGAGCACAAAGAATGTGTGAATAAGATCATAAACAACTTTTTCACAAGGTATATGCCATGCATCAACGCCAACTATAAACATGCCAATCAAAGAGTGGAAGTTAAAAGTTTTTATTTAAAGAAAAACTCATTGAGGCATTTCATCGAACACATTGTGAGCATAAGTTTGAGCATAAATTTAAGAAGCATAACAAAGAGTGTTCACTACCCAATTTCATACCAAGCATCTATTACATGCACATATTAATCATAAACATCCAAATAAGCGAAAAGAATGAACATGCAAACAATATGTGAAGTGCAAATTAACCTAAAAACTAAGCTTTTATTAAACAAATATGCACAAAACACAACCATTAATGCCAAACAAATGATAATTAAGGAGTAGAGGAAGTAAATACTTACTTGGAAATGAGAAATTCACCAAAAATGTAGCACAAGGTGGAGATAGTGTGTGAGATGTAGAAAAAACCTAAAAATGAGGATGCAAATGTGGAGACCAAGGTGATGAATGATGGAAGAGAGAAGAAATTGAAAGAGGAAGCTAATGGAGATGATGAGTGTTGGTAGGTGGTGAAAATCTGTGGGCACGGGTGAAAATTGGTTTTGGTGAGGCGTGGGCACGGGAAAGAACAAAAGAAATGAGAATGAAACAAAAATAAAATCGTGAAGTGTGTATATAAGCAGCAAGATGAGGTGTGGCCACGTGCGGTTCTGTGAAGAACCACGTGTGAGTTTCTCTTTGAGTGGGGCATGGCCACGTGTGGTCTTATACAAAGAATCCACGTGGTCACGTGAATGAAAACAATGGATCCAGAGCTTCTAGGCGTGGCCACGTGATTTCTTGTATAAGAACAAACATGGTCACATGTTTCAAATGATTTTCTTCCCTCTTCCAACCCGTGGCCACGTGAGGTTCAATGAAGAACTTCACGTGGTCACATGTAGGTATATTTCCTGCCTTCTTCCTTCGTTTTTGAAACACAAATACATGAAACTCTTCTTTCCATGCAAGTTTTCCATTTCAATCTTTTTAACACACCAAATCTTTTCCAGGAAAAACATGTCTTCATTTTAAAAACCTTAATTTACTCAATTTTTTCATGAATCAAAACACATAAACACACAAACATGCAGAAAACACAAATTTTGACTGAAAATATAAAAGAGATAGAAAGTTGGAGTTCTAAGTTTTTTGAGTTTCCAGCTAGACTCTCCAAACTATTTTTTAAGTATCTTTAAGAACCATGGTTGCTTCAGCAACCTCTTGTTGTTCGATTTGGTACGGTTTAAGTCGATGACCATTTACTGTAAATTCACGTCCATCTTTTAGGCTTTTGATCGTCACTACACCAAGATTACTGCTTGTCATCACTTGATATGGTCCAAGCCACTTCGATTTCAGCTTTCCTGGAAACAAACGAAGATGACTATTATAAAGTAGCACTAACATTCCTAGAACAAAATCTTTTACCTTTAAATGCTTGTCATGCCATCATTTTGTCTTTTCTTTGTAAAGTGCAGCATTGCTATATGACCATTGTCGAATTTCATCAAGTTCATTGAGCTATAATTTTCTTCTTTCACCTGCATTACTCAAATCAAAGTTAAGAAATTTTGTAGCCCAATATGCTTTATGTTCTAATTCGACTGGAAGGTGACATGCTTTCCCAAAAACAAGTCTAAAGGGAGACATACCTATAGGGGTTTTAAATGCAGTTCGATAAGCCCATAAAGCCTCATCTAACCTAAGAGACCAATCTTTTCTAGAGTTATTTACTGTTTTCTCCAAAATTGATTTCAACTCCCTATTAGATACTTTCACTTGGCCATTGGCTTGAGGGTGGTATGGGGTTGTGATTTTGTGCTTGACACCAAATTTCTTGAGTAAGGTCTTAAATTGATGGTTGACAAAGTGTTTGCCTCCATCACTTATAATAGCTCTAGGTGCTCTGAATCTAGTGAAGATATTCTTTCTAATGAATTCCAGCACAATTTTTGCATCACATGTTCTAGTAGCTATTGCCTCTACCCATTTACTCACATAATCCACAGCTACCAATATATACTCAAACCCAAATGAATTTGGAAAAGGACCCATAAAATCAATGCCCCAAACATCAAATATTTCTACTTCTAGCACATTGTTCATAGGCATCTCATCTCTCTTGGATATGTTTCCTACTCTTTGACATTTATCACAAGTGGATAGAAAGATTTTACATCCTCAAATAAAGTAGGCCAGAAAAAACCTGATTGGAGTATCTTTTGAACTGTTCTATTTGGTCCATGATGACCTCCAACTTCACCCCCATGGCATTGGTGCATGATAGCTCTTTGTTCTGATTCCGGTACACACCTTCTCAATACTTGATCCGGACATATCTTGACAAGGTATGGATCATCCCAAAGGTAATGCTTGGCATCCGCTATGAGCTTTTTCTTCTGTTTCCAAGTAAATTCCTTAGGGAGATAGCCACCTGCAAGAAAATTGGCTATATTAGCGTACCATGGAACTGAATTTTCATAAGTAAAACAAGCACAAATATGTTTATCAGGAAATAAATCGGGAATTTCTCCCTTTTCGATGTTAGCATGATCCAATCTAGACAAATGGTCAGCTACAAAATTTTTTGCTCCTTTCTTATCCTTGATTTCGATATCAAATTCTTGAAGTAGTAACACCCATCGGATAAGTCTTGATTTGGAATCCTTCTTGGTAAAAAGGTGTCTCAATGCAGCGTGATCCGACCAAACTGTGATTTTAGATCCTAAAAGGCAAGATCGGAATTTCTCAAATGAAAAGACTATGGCCAAGAGTTCCTTCTCCGTAGTGGTGTAATTTACTTGGGCTCCAGTAAGTGTGTGGCTCGCATAGTAAATGGTGTAGAAAATCTTCTCCTTTCGTTGTCCTAAAACCGCTCCAACTGCGTAATCACTTGCATCACACATAATTTCGAATGGTAAGCTCCAATCGGGTGATGCAATAACCGGTGCACCAACTAATTTTTGCTTCAATAGGTTAAAAGCCTACAAACACTCAGCATCAAAGTTAAATGCAGCATCTTTAAGCAATAAATTAGAGAGTGGCTTGGCAATTTTAGAGAAATCCTTAATAAATCGATGATAAAACCCAGCATGACCAAGGAAACTCCTAATGCCTCTTACACTAGTTGGTGGAGGTAATTTTTCTATCACATCAATTTTTTCTCTATCCACTTCAATGCCTTTTTCAGAAATTTTATGCCCTAAAACAATGCCTTCTCTAACCATGAAATGACATTTTTCCTAATTTAGCACAAGATTAGTTTCTTGACATCTTTTTAAAACCATTGCTAGATTATGCAAACAAGAATCAAAACCATGCCCATAAATGGTGAAATCATCCATAAAAACTTCCATAAATTTTTCAATAAAATCATGAAATATGGCCATCATGCATCGTTGAAATGTGGCAGGTGCATTACAAAGACCAAAAGGCATTCTCCTATATGCAAATGTTCCATATGGACATGTGATTGTGGTCTTTTCTTGATCTTTCGGAGCTATAGGTATTTGCATATACCCCGAATATCCATCTAGGAAAGAATAAAATTTATTTCCTGCCAACCTTTCTAGCATTTGATCAATAAAGGGCAATGGAAAATGTTCTTTTCTAATGGCATTATTTAACCTTCTATAATCAATGCATACTCTCCATCCCGTTACTGTGTGTGTAGGAATTAATTCATTATTTTCATTTACTACTACAGTCATTCCCCCCTTTTTAAGCACACATTGAACAGGACTAACCCAATTACTATCGGAGATGGGATAGATAATACCTGCATCAAGTAGTTTCAATACCTCCTTTTTCGCTACCTCTTGCATAGTTGGGTTGAGCCTTCGTTGAGGTTACACTACTGGCTTAAAATTGTCTTCCATGGGTATGCGATGTGTACAATAGCTTGGACGAATTCCTTTTAAATCAGATGTTGCCCAACCAATTGCTCTTTTGTGCTTTTTGAGGACTTCGATGAGCCTTTCTTCTTCCAAATCTGTCAATAAAGATGAAATGATTACCGGGTTAGCATTATTACTCAAAAATAAATATTTTAAATGTGATGGAAGTGTTTTAAGTTTAGAATCCCCCTTAAGAGGGGATGGTTCATCCTCTTTTTCCTCATCCTCACTGTGCTCTTGTTCTAGAATTTGTATCAACTTTTTCTCCTTTGTATCCAACTCTTCCTCTTTCCTTGGATGCATTAAACAATTTTGGAGCTCGTCTTTGAGAATGACTTCCTCTTGCTTTGTGTTGGCACATTCTTGAATCTCATCAACAAAACAAATGGATTCTTCAAAATCATACGAGGGGTGTTTTAAAATTTTATTAACATTAAAAATCATCTTCTCCTCGTTAAATCTTAAAGTAACTGTTTGTCCATGAACATCAATTAAAGCTCTTGCTGTGTTCAAGAATGGCCTCCCCACAATTAACGGCACCTTTCTATCCTCTTCCATGTCCATTACCACAAAGTCAACTGGAAATATAAAATTCCCTACTTTAACCAACAAGTCTTCAATGATTCCCTTTGGCCTTTTCACCGATCTATCCGCCAATTGAAGCGTCATTCGGGTTTCCTTAAGATCACCTAAATTCAATTTCCTGCAAATTGAATAAGGCATTAGATTAATACTAGTACCCAAATCACATAAAGCATTTCCAACAAAATTTCCACCTAGTTCACAAGCTAATGTAAAACTACCTGGATCTTCCAATTTTTCAGGAATTTTGTTGGTTAAAATGGCACTACAATTACCGGATAATTGAACCGTTCCTATGCCTTCTAGCTTTTTCTTATTAGTGCACAATTCTTTCATAAATTTAGCATATTTAGGCATGTGTAATAAAGCTTCAGCAAATGGTAAATTTATATGCAGCTTCTTAAACATGTCTAAAAATCGACTCAATTGCTCATTTTGTTTTTCTTTTCTAGCTAGAACGGGAAAAGGTAATTGAGACTCATCAAGAACAGTAGAGACAAGTTTTTCTTTACCTTTACCCTTCTCAACCGTAGGAGGCACTTTTTCATTATTTCAGAATTAGAAACACTTACCTCCGTTGTCGGTTCCTTTTTAGAAGAATTCTTACCAAGTTCAGTCTTCTCTAACTCTTTCCCACTTCTTAAGGTGATTGCTTTGGCTTCCTCCTTCGAATTTCGATCGACATTGGATGAAAATGTCCCTTAAGCACGGTTTGATAAAGAACTAGCAAGTTGGCCCATTTGGTTTTCTAAGTTCCTAATGGATGCCTCTTGGTTTCTCATCCAAATATCTTGCGATTTCCACCTAGAATCTTGACTAGCTAAAATTGAGTTTTGGGATGCCATGAAATTTGCAATCATTTCCTCAATATTAGATTTCTTTTCTTGAGGTGGGGGAGGTTGAGGTTTTTGAAAACCGGGTGGTTGGTGGTATACTTGTGATGGGTATTGGTTTTGATAATGTTGTGGAGCTTGGTTTTGGTATGAAAGTTGGTTATTGGAAGTTTGGTTGTGGTTAAATTGGGGTCTAGGATTGGGGTTAGAAGAAGAACCTTGATTACCTTCCCTCCATGAAAAATTTGGATGGCTTCTCCATCCCGCATTGTAAGTGTTGCTATAGGGATTCAAGGCATTCACTTCTTCCATCATATTTTTAGCATTCTTCATTCCTAAAGTTCCTGGAATTCCTGTATAAGATTCAACTTCATTAGACAACATAGAGACATTTTTAGCTTTAAGCTCATTATTTCTTTTAAATGTCTTTTTTCCATTAATTCCATTTGAGCTTTCAACATAGCTATTTCATCAACATTATGAACTCCCTGTTTCTTTTGAGTTGCTCTAGAGCTTGCCCATTGAGCATCATTAGTGGCCATTTCATCAAGGAGTAAGAATGCATCCTTGGGAACTTGATTCATAAAACTCTTATTTGAAGCTGCATCTAACAAGGATCTTGTTGATGGATAAGCACCTGCATAAAAAATGTGCATCAGTTGAAAAACAGGAACGTCATGATGAGGGCAACTTTTCAAAAGTCTCTTAAATCTTTCCCATGCCTCATGGAATGGCTCCTCATAATATTGTTGAAAATCACTAATTTGTTTCCTAATGAGGGCAGTCGTAGTGGGTGGAAAAAACTTGCAAAGAAATTTTTCTTGCATTTGTTGCCAAGAATGGATGGATTGATTTGGTAGCATTTGTAGCCAATCCCTAGCTCTTCCTATTAGAGTGAATAGGAAGAGTTTCAACCTAATTGCATCAGTCGATACATTAGGAATTTGCACAGTGTCACTCACTTCTAAGAACATATCCAAATGTTGTGCAGGATCCTCTATATCTGAACCCGAAAATTGGTTTCTTTGTACCATAGTGATGGTAGTGGGTTTAATCTCAAAGGGTTGGTGGTGAGGGATCCTAATAGTTCTATGTTCTTCATTCCACCTAGGGATAGCATAATCCCTTATGGTTCTAGGTCTATACCCATTTCCGGGAGCTTGGTGGGGTATGTGTTGCTCTTCGATCCTAGGTGGTGGATCATCCAGAGGTTGTTCAATTTCTGGGTCGTTCATATTGCCTCTTCTATTCCTATGGAATGTCCTCTCAATTTCAGGGTCTAATGGTAAGATGGGGTTGTCTCTCACCATAAACCACTAATCAACCAAAAAGAAAATAAGAAAAGAGATGAAGAAGAGAAGAAAACACACAAAAATCACTTTAAAATCAAAGTAAACAAACAAACGCCAATGATTCCCCAGCAACGGAGCCAAAAACTTGATCGGTGTTTAGCAAGTGTACTAGATTGGCTAGTAATATAGGGAAATAAAATTATGACCCAAAATATCCAACCCAAGGGAAACCTGTGCTTGTATGTGCTATTTCAATTTCAAAACCAATTTTGTGCGTAAAGAGAGAAGAGAAATCCCAAAGTTGTGATGATTTGAAAACAATAATTTAAAACTAAATTAAAACAATTAAAAAACTGAAGTAAAGAAAAGATTTATTGAAAGCAAGTAAATTGAATGAGTTAAAAAAATCAATGATAAAAACAACTTTCACTAAAGGACTATCCACCTTAACCAATATTGCTATGACTTAATTAAAATAAAACATACAAGTGATTATGGAGAATTCAGTTTAATAAACCCAGATAACTTTATTCAAGATTATCATTCCAAGTATTAAACTCCCTTATTCAGAACAATTCAATACTTAGCATAAAATTCGGAATTAATCCCCTAGATGTCTATTAAAACCTTTCTCAAGAGCTTTAATTTCCAACTATTCTTGATTACTCCTTTCTTAATCTCAATTTAATCAAATTAACACATAATCATAACTTATTCAGAATATAAACATGTATTAATTCAACTAAATTAACCTAAGAACATGCAAGTCATTAATCAACTTAAACCAATTAATTAACCGATGCTTAATCACGTTAATAATTAACTTAAGATTGAATGAAAACAAGACTAAGTTTAAGAACCACGAAATAATCAAACTTGTATTAAATTGAAGAACAAATTCAAGTCATAACAATACAAGTCAAAGATTCAAGTATCCTTTAGCAAAAGTTAAAGAAACTACTCACAAGACATAGTTAAAACTAAAAACAAAAGTTGAATAAAAACAGTGAAAACAAAGAACGTAAAAAAAAAACTAAGAAAGCAAAGCTTAATTCTAAGGCTTGATTCTAAGGATTGATCTCCAAGATTCCACCACCTCTTCTGTGTTTTAGCTTGCTATTTATAGGCCAAAAAAGATCTAAATTACTTCCTAAACTCTTAGAATTGAATTGGAAGTAATCTAGCTGCTTAAAACAGGAAAGTCTGCCAAAACAGGAAACTCGATAAAACTTCGCAAATAAGAATTCCGGAATCACGTGGCCACGGGTTCATCAGTGCCTTTCCTACACGTGGGCACGGTTTCATTTTATCCTCTTCCACACGTGGCCACGTGTGGTCCTTCACTAGGAATCCACGTGGTCACGTGGTCTTTGCATTTCTTCTCCCTTTCTCATCACATGGCCACGGCATCTTCAAAATTATTCCTACACGTGACCACGTCTCAAACTCTTCCTTGCCTTCACATGGTCATGTGTCAAGGCTCTAGACTGTACCTTCATTTCCTCGACCAAATTTCTCATAATTGCACTTTTGGCCCTGAACTTTGCACTTTTTACACTTTAAGCCCTTTTTTTTATCAATTTGACCCTGAAAATCATACAAAACACAGAATTAACCGTAAAAACATAAACATTAACAAAATAACTCTAATTTAACCTAAATAAAACCAAAATAACTAAATAACACAACTAAAAACACATTAAAAACTATATATAATTCACACTTATCACTTATAAAAAAGTATGGGAACTTCTCATTATTTAATATGTTTATGTTTGTTATATGTGATGTATTGAGAGGAATATTACATGTAGTAATGAGATAAAATCATGGAAATGATGCTTAGATTGAGCATAAGAATTGAAATATAGGAGTTATCTTTAAGATAGCAAAAATCTATCCTAGGCTTCACTAGACCTAGCAGGACTTTTTTCCTTGTAACTTAAGTTGTATAGCCATAAATTGAGTAACTCAAATTGGATTAGAAACTAGATTCATATACTTAAATTTCTTATGGAGAGGTCAAAGTTTAGTTCTCTCTTAAGATTGTCAAAAATTAGCTTGAAATCTAACCATGTCTACTGCCTTATCACTAGGAGCAGCTTGCACTATTTAACATATATCTAAATATTAAGAGGCTTAAATAGTGCAATTTTTAATTATTTAGAAACTATAAACATATAGGAACAAATTTTTATGAGGAATATTTTCCACAAAATAACATTTTCTATGTCCAAATTGAGATATAGTTTGAATTTGACAAATCTAACTGCATAAATTAGGGACAAAATGGTGCACATGGTAGATAGTATCTAGTCATCATTGTGTGTACAATTTTATATTGATCAGGACCACTATACATGGATGAGATTAATTTTCATTAGTCACGTGCATCCCTTATTATAGCTTACACTTGATTTTAAGCCCCAAATGGTCACCAAAACTTACCCAAAATTTTCCAAATACTCTTAAAGCAATCTAAGCATAAAGATAAGGTAATATGTATCATGAAAGACATGTAAATCATAATGATATATTGAAGTATAGTTATAAACTAAACCCAAACATAAGAAAAAAATAAACATATGAGTTAGTTTATGCCCTTTAGATTTATGTATCAACCTTATAAATATATATTTAGGTACCTAGAATATAAGAACACGAATAAGAGCATATGACCTCGAACATGTAAAGATATATGTGAATATGTATAGTTAAGGTTATTCCAATAAAATGATGAATATGTAAATAATGTTTATAGTAAAAAAATATATGAATTTATGTCCAATGCTACAATAATATGGTTACTGGGAAATACTTATATGCCTATAACATGTCAATTCTGGACATGAATGAGAGATGTAACTAGATGACAAGAGTATATAGATATGAATATAATATTGATATGTATGAATATGTGTTAAAATATGAATTATGGTGGCATGTACACTAGAGTAACTATAAGAGTTATATTATTTTGATTGGGTGTGCTTGATATGCTAACTTATTTTAACATGTAGTAATATCTTTAAAATATAAAAATGCATGGGATGTGTACAAAGTGAATAATAATAATAATAATAATAATAATAATAATAATAATAATAATAATAATAATAATAAGTTAGTTTCCATGTAATTAAAATCATTATGAACATATCATATACGTTTGAATGAAATATGCATGTATGAATATATATGCATATCTAATATATATTTTTTATCATGTTGTATGCCTTAATGAAATATGGGATGCAAGTATGCATACATATATCATTTGAATAATGAAACACAGGCATGAGAATAAGTATCTTATTCATATATATGTGATGAGTTTTATACTTTTATATTAATCACAAGTACAGGATGTGTACATATGAGCATGTATATGAATTTTATGCTTATAGATACATATATATGATTGAATTAATGACACATACTATAGAAATACGAAAAGAAAAAGAAGTGAAAAAAGAAGTTATAGTTGCCTGCTTATATGTCTAGGTTATGGATAAAGAGGTATGCCTATAAGGGTATATTGTAGCTACCACAGGATAGACCCCAATTGGGTCTACTTGATCGTTACTGATCCACAAGATTGACCTTATTTGGGTACATATGTTTGATACCTTTAGGTATCTTTATTGTACCCTTAAGTACCATAGTAACCCACTATCCAGATCCTTAGAGAAATGCAGGCTTAATACATGAAATAGTTAAAGTATTATAGTAGACAATATGACACTCATAATGATAACATGGAACCTCATAATGTGATATCAACATTACTTTTATATGGACCTTGTAACACTGTGATTCTTCTAGCCTAAGCATATTACTATGTCATGCACCATTAATCAGTTTTACTATGTCACTATAACATCAAGCAAACTTTGATCATACTATCACATCATCATAAAGGTTTTTATACATATTGAATAAGTGTTGCTATAGTTGTTCACATATATTTGTTTTTTTTAGCCTTACATACATACTAGCCCTATACAAAATCATTAACCTATTTTCATGTCATTTAAGTTACATTAATCATGCATTACTCAACCTTATTGTCTTTAAAAGGATTATTATATAATAACATGTTACTTGCACTATTCACATATTATATCACATGTTCATTTTAAGGAGTACTTTCACTATACACAAGCTTTACTTCTTTATACTTAGCATACATATCACATTGTATGTTAATTGCTTTAAATCATACTGGCATACATTTACTGTTCTTTTACAAAAGTGAGCATATACAATTCAATGCCCAAACTAGATACATCATTAAATACATATAACTATTAATGAAAAATTATATAAAATATTCATCAAGAAATCCCTACATCAATTTCTTATCAAACTTGTGTTGGCCTTTCATAATGTAGAAAACATCCTTGAGCAAAAGTCTTATCTACTGAAACTACATGAATAAAATAACCCATGCTAAGTTATAAAGCATAGTGCAGAACAACTCATTATGGATGACTACGCACAGTGGTCATCAACAAAGACACTTAACATGCTTCATATGGAACATAAGATATCAATAAAAATAAATTATTAAATTCTAAAAACATCTCAAAGTATATAATTAATAAGACAAAATGGATAAAAAAAATCTCGGCATGCATAATTCATTTGATTAATTGATATATTATGAGCATTTATACTTGTGATATAATTTATGTAATTAAAATCAATTATGTAAACCATTGAAAACATCTGAGCATTCATGTTTTGATTTAAATACTATAATTATAATTATAATTGAAATTGGCCTTCATAAGTTCCAAAGATGTAAATAACGGCAATAGTAGGTACCTATATGATTCAATCATGTAAATACCTGTAGGAATTAAGTTCGATAGATATCCAAGGATATCAAAATAGTAGATCCAAATATGATTCACCAATAGTACTGAACGGAGATGATATGTGGAGCTAAATTGGGCCAGATTGTAACAACTGTGACTCAATCCCTATAGGCCCCTATTTATCTACAATTGAACTATATTTACAGACATTAATGATGTTCATATACATTTCAAATATCCTTTCATGCTTAAGCTTTATTGTGTTGTTTTGTGAGGCCCCTAACAAAACCCTAGTTGAAAATGCATACTTTAATAGGATTATATTCGATTAAGAAAAAATTAAGAATGTGTATTTCGTATATGAAAATAAAATTTATTGTTTTGGTTTAATATTATTTAATGGTGTAATTGAATCATGAAGTGTAAATTTAGGGGTCAATTTGTTAATATGGCATTTGAAGGGGTAAATTATAAATAAAGGGAAGAAATGTGGGGTTGATTTAAGAGAAGCATAAAAGAGAAATGATCATTGTGTAACTTGCAAAAGTTAAAGGGAATTATGTGTGATATGCAAAATATGGAAGCACTAAGAAGGGAGTTTTCCTTGTAATTATAAAAGCTTAAAATTAGAGAAGGAATTAAAAAGAAAAGTGGACGGCATCAATTAGTGGAAAAATATAGATTTTGTTTCTTTCTTTCTCATTCGCTTTCTTAAATCCTTTCAATCTCTGTAAGAATTACTGAAGAAAACCTTTTGCATGTTGATTATTTGAGAACAATTAGGTGTAAATGATTAAGGTAATAATTTTAATTTGGTTCATATCTTCTTTTTCTTCTTCTTATTCTTCTTATTTTGTTGAGTGTTGGTTGAGTAAGATGCTGGAAATTTAAGTTTAAGAAATGAATTTGTTGGTATAGAAGAAGAAGAAGGTAGAAAGAACAAAGGAAAAGGACTTGAAAAAGATTGAAGACAAAAGGGAATTCAGCCAAGGTATGGGAATTAGGGTTCTCATACTTCCATGTGGATAATTCAAGTTGAATTATTATTTAAATGTTTGATAGCATGATCAATTGAAAAGAGTAATAATTTTTGAAAGTGTTACAAGAAGTGACAACATGAAAATCTTATGAATTAATGGTTGTAATGTTACAATAAATTGAGTTAGAAAACTCTAATTGAGACCATTCAAATTTCTAAGGTTACATAAGAAATATGTCTACAAATTTGTAGAAGGGACCTGGAACTAAATTTGCCTTTAAGTTATCTAAATATTTAATTGAAATTCATTAGAGCTATAGATTTCAATTCTAGAATAAATTGTAGAAATTATAATGTATTTTTATGTACAAAGATTTGAATGCTACAAGGTTAAATTCTATGAAAAATAAACTTTGAAATATACATTTCATATAAAGGAAGCAATGCCTAATTTTATTCCCAAGCATATCAAATTTTAGCATGAAACTCGTAAAAACCGTTTGTACTGTTAAGGAACAGATTTTGGTATTTCGGGCATAAGTCTTGGTAATGGAGTCAAAATGATATGCTGTAAAATTCTGGGTAAACTAAATACCTAGGAACATAATTTTGATGAAGGAAAGCTAGTTTAATTCTTTCCTTATTTTATTCTATGAGTTTTAAAAGTGGTAATAAAAAATTATTTTTGGTAGTATGAATGGCCTATGGTTTTTCTCGAATATCTCAAGTCGCAGATATGATTTTTAGATGAATATTGATGTTTCAGAAATTGAACCCATAGGGAAAGAAGTTTTTAAAAAGTCACTTGGCTAAAAAAGATGTTTTTCAAATAAAAAATGGCATAGAAGTTAGATATAAAATTCTACTTCTGTGCAGAATTTTGGAGGCACAATTTTTAATATATTTCATATAATGTTTAAATGTTGTTATATTAAATGTGTGCCTACATGGAAGCACATTGAGTTATATATGGCATGTAATATAATTTTTGATAAAGGTTTATATATAATCATAAATGTACATAAGTAAAGATCATTGATAATGATATAAAAATATTCATATATGATCGAACTTATGTACATGCTTGTTATATGCAATTATTCTTACATGTTTATACTTTTATGATATAGTAGGTTTTTATTTAAACATGCTTTTATATTATGAAATAAGAAATATTTTAGCAAGACTATATTCACATGTGGTGCCTGAATGATAACGTGTAAAAGTACATGATCGCGATGATATATGTCCAAATATCAATACTCGTATTGTTATATGAATTTGTGAATACATGTATATACACTAGAGATTGTGTATTTTTTTTATATGATCACATGTGCAAATTGTATAATATAAGCACAAGGATGATATGAAATGAACTTGAACATAGAAGTTGATAGGGATTTTTGGTTAATTTTGTATAAGTTGCTTTAGTATGTTTAATATGTATAATAGGTTATTAAGATCATCATGAAAATGTGCATACTTATAAGATCTAGGATGGTTATATATATACATATTATAAAATGCTGAATGATATACATGAGAATAAATATGAAAACTAGAGTACTAATGTCTAGCATGAAATTGTATATGTGGTTTACATGATGAGTACCCGTGCATATGTAATAAAAATAAATTAAGTATGAAAGACACCTAATTTATATATAGGTTGACTAATAAGGGATCATTGGAATGATTTATGTGGATTTAATGCTTTAACATTCTTGTATATATGACTGCAATGCATAACATAATATATGTTATAGGCGCTAGACTTAGGGTGTTTCAGTTTTGTATCAGAGCCTAGGTTTAATCTTTTCCAGGCAATATAAGTATAAGATTTTATAACTTGGGATAGTGTTATGTTAGCCTAATGTAGAAGTTTCTATTTTTTTTATAGATTAAAGAATAAGAATTCCTATAGGGATGCTATCGAAGAATCGGTAGAAAGTAATTTGCTGGTTAGATCTAATCCTTCTAATCTAGTGACTTCATCATTTAATCAGAATGAAATTCCTACGGCTACTCCTAGAGAAGCCCTATTAACAATTTGTTAGGATATGGCCCAAACTCTGCAAAGAATGACATTGCCTAAGGCTTCAATTTTTGAAATTAGAAAGCATGGAGCACAGAAATTTATGGGCACTAATTTAGAATAATCTAAAGAAGCTGAGTCTTGGTTAGAAAAGTTGGAGAGGATATTTGATGAAATTAACTATCCTACTAATCATAAAGTATCTTGTGTTGTGTCCTTACTTAAAGGCATGGCATATGATTAGTGGAAGCTGGTATTAAGACAACCTAAATTACCCCATCCACTTATCTGCGAATTCTTTAAAGCAGAGTTCAGAAAGAAATATTTTACTGAGACGTATAAGGAGGAAAAATTGAAGCAATTTTTGAATTTAAGATAAAGAACTTCTTCTGTGGCTGAATATGAAAAAGAATTCAGGTATTTGTGCAAGTATATTCCTAAGGAGATGTTAACAGGAGTTTTTAAATGCAGACACTTCGAAGATGGGCTGAATGATTGAATTAAAGAAAAATTGTTTGGATTTACGTCTTTACATATGTTGGACTTTAATCAACTAGTTATAGCAGTTATGAAGGTTGAAAAGTATGGGATAGTAAAGAAAGAGAGAGCATAAAAAAAAGTGGTGCTAGAGGCGGATCTTCCATTGGGAAGAAATTTAGAGGAGCTCAAGATGGTCAGCCAGTATAGTTTATTTTTAGCTCTACTAGCAATGGAAAAAGACAATAATCCACTACAATGTCTAAGTCTGAAAAACAAACTACTAGGAGATAGAGTGGGGGTCAAGCACCAGAATATCCTCATTGTTCTAGGCATCATTAGGGTAACTATAGGAAATTAGCTGGAGAATGCTTTAGATGTGTAGTACTAACCATTTTATGGCTAAATGTCCTTTGGAAAGGGACCAAGGTTTTAGGCAATAGAGTAGAAGGGGAGCTTCTAATGCACCCCTATCTGGTAGAGGTAGAAGCAGGGAAAGGGTGGATCAAATCATCATTAATCCTAGTCCAAGAATATGTCAAAATAATTTTATTGACATTTTGCTCAAATGGTTTCTGGTCGGGCTTATGCACTGAAAGCTCGAAAGGAACATAATGCTTCAGAAGTTATAGCTGGTACTTTTTCTTTTTATAATTATGATATATATGCACTTATTGATCCTAGCTCCACTCATTCTTATATTTGCATTGGGGATTTGGGAAAAATTTTTTCAAAGATGCAAACATTAGATTTTGTTGTTTGTGTGACTAGTCCATTAAGACATAGTGTAATTGTCAATGAAGTATGTAAAGATTGTCCTATAGTAGTTTAAGGGAAAAAGTTTTCAAGAGACTCGATTATGTTGCCTTTTCATGAATTCAATGTAATTCTGGGAATAGATTGGTTATCTAAACATCATGCAGTGATGAATTGTGAAATGAAAATAGTAACTCTCAGGGACGATGAAGGAAGGAAAGTAGTAGTTGAAGGTAGTTATTCTAAACTAATGACTATTATTATATCGACAATGCAAGCTAGATGCTGTCTTAGAAAAGGATGTGAAGTATTTTTAGCTTTAGTCCTTGATTTAAGAAGAGATACAGTAAAGCTCGAGAATATACCTGTTGTGAATGAATTTTCAAAAGTATTTCATAAGGATTTGCCTAGTCTTCCTCCAGTAAGAGATGTTGAGTTGTCAATTGATTTTCTGCCTGGTATAGCTCTAATTTCTAGGGCACCATATAGAATGGATACATCTGAATTAAAAGAGTTAAAAGTTCAATTACAAGAATTGTTAGACAAAGGTTTCATCAAGCCTAGTGTGTCACCTTGGGGTGCCCCAGTTTTATTTGTTATGAAGAAAGATGGATCAATAAGGACGTGTATTGACTATAGATAATTGAACAAAGTGATAGTGAAGAACAAATATCATTTACCCTGAATTGAAGATTTGTTTGATCAATTAAGAGGTGCTAGTGTGTTTTCAAAAATAGATTTGCGATCAGGTTATTATAAGCTAAGAGTTAAAGATGGAGATATTCCCAAAACTGCATTCAAAACTCATTATGGGCATTATGAATTCTTAATTATACCATTTAGGTTGACAAATTCACCTACTGCATTCATGGATCTCATGAATAGGGTGCTCAGACCCTACTTGGATCAATTTGTTGTAGTGTTCATTGATGACATATTAGTTTACCCTAAAAATGAAGTTGAGCATGCCGAACTCTTAGAATTGTGTTGCAAACCTTAAAAGAAAATTAGTTGTATGCCAAGTTGAGTAAATGTGACTTTTGGCTTAAGGAAGTTTCTTTCCTTGGTTATGTTGTATTTGTAGAAGGAGTTAGGGTGGATCCAAATAAAATTGAAGCTATTATTAAATGAAAACCACCTAAAAATGTTCATGAAGTTAGAAGTTTTCTGGGGTTGGTAGGTTATTAATGTCATTTTGTAAAGGGTTTTTCAGTTATTGCTTCGCCACTCAATAAGCTGTTAAAGAAAAACATTAAGTTTGAGTGGTTTGATCATTGTCAAGTGAGTTTTGATCAGTTGAAGAAAATGTTGACTGAAGCTCCAGTGTTAACTTAACCAGTGTTAGGGAAAGAGTATGCAATGTATAGTGATGCCTCCAAAGTTGGTGTGGGATGTGTATTAATGCAAGATGGTAAAGTAGTAGCTTATGCATCTAGACAGTTGAAATCATATGAACAAAATTACCCAACCCATGATCTAGAACTGGCAGCGGTAGTTTTTACTTTTAAGTTTTGGTAGCACTATTTGTATGGGGAAAATGTAGAATCTATACTAATCATAAAAACCTCAAATAATTGCTTACCCAAAAAGAACTTAATTTGAGGGAGCAAAGGTTGTTAGAGTTATTCAAATATTATGATTGCATAATTGATTACCATCCAGGAAAAGTGAATGTGGTTGCTGATGCTTTGAGTCATAAGACAATGGCAGCATTGATGTTAAAGCAGTAGAGATGGAAATTTAAATCAATTGGTGCATTACTAGCATAGCTTAAAGCTAGACCTATGGTTTGGCAAATAGTGTTAGATGCTTAGAAAGGTGATGAAAACTTACAACAGATTTTGAAAGCAATGTATGAAGGAGATCAATTAGATTTCATAGTTAAAAAAGGTTGAGGTGTATACTACCATAACAGGTTGTGTTCCTTATGACTAAGAAGTGAAAAGAATATTATTATATGAAGCATATAATATTGTATTCACTATACGTCCAGGTGGAAACAAGATGTATCAAGAATTAAAATAGTTTTATTGGTTGCCTGGCATAAAGAGGGATGTTTGGTAGTATGTCTCCATATGTTTAACATGTCAAAGAGTGAAGGAAGAACATTAATTCCCTTCGGGTCTTTTAAACCCCATTCTAGTTCCATAGTGGAAGTGGGAAGACATTACCATGGATTTTGTAACCGGTTTGCCTTTTACTCAAAGGAAATATGATGTTGTTTGGGTAATAGTGGATAAGTTAACAAAAGTAGCTCACTTTTTACCGGTTCAAATAGATTATTCTATGGATAAGTTTGCAAAATTGTATGTGAATGAGATTGTACAGTTGCATGGTATATTGGTATCCATAATTTCTGATTGAGATCTAAGGTTTACATCAAGATTTTAGTAAAGTTTACAATAGGCCTTGGGAACTCAGCTCAAGTATAGTATAGCTTTTTATCCTCAAATGGATGGAAAATCTGAAAGGGTTATTCAAGTTCTAGAAGATATGATGAGTGGATGTGCTTTGGAGTTTTCAGGAAGTTAGGACAAATATGTGTCTTTAATGAAATTTTCTTATAATAACGGTTATCAGAAAAGTATTAAAATGGTACCATATGAGGCTTTGTATGGTAGGAAATATAGAACTTCAGTTTATTGTACTGAGTTGGCTGAATGCAAAATGATCAATCTCGACCTTGTTAAAGATTCAAAGGAAAAAGTGAACATTATCTAACAAAGGCTGAAAGAAGTTAGTGATAGACAAAAATCCTATGCTAACTTGAAAAGAAAGGATATCAAGTATCAAGTGGGTGACAAGATATTTCTGAAGGTATCTCTATCGAAAAAGGTGCTTAGATTTGGGAAGAAGGGGAAACTCAGTCCAAGATTAATCGGTCCATATGAATTCTTCAAAGAGTTAGACCAGTGGGTTATAGATTGGCTCTTCCAATGAATTAGCCATACTTTATGATGTATTTCATGTGTCTATTCTTAGAAGATATTGCACGGATGTATCACATAGACTGTAAGTATAAGATATCCAAGTGTAGCCAATTTTGACATATGCTGAGGAACCAAAAGAAATTTTGGCTGGAAAAATCATACAATTGAGGAACAAGCAAATCCCTCTAGTTAAAGTTCTTTGGAAACATCATAGTATACAAGAAGTAACTTAGGAACTGGAGGCAGTCATGAAAGAGCAATGTCCTCAAAAGTTTGAAACATGTATGAATTTCAAGGACAAAATTCTTTAAGGGGAAGGGAATTGTGAGGTCCCTAATGTGATCCAAGTTGGAAATGCATGCTTTTAATTGGATTATATTTGATTAAGAATAAATTAAGAATGTGCATTTCGTATATGTGTATACACACACACATGTTATCTTGCTTATATAAAGTTCTTACATGAACAAGCATTACATAATATTATGCTGATAGTTATACAATGGTGTGTGTGTGTATATGTGTGTGTGTGTGATTCGAAAGAGTATAATATGGAAAGATGATGAAAAAGGTTATTTTGCCTGCTTATATGTCTAAGTTGTGGATAGATACGCATGCCAATAAGGATAATTTACACTTGCAATCACATCATTCGACCCCATTTAAGCCTTAAGCTAAAGTATCATTGACCTTAATTAGGTCATAAAGTATAGTGCAACTCAACCCTATTTATGACATAAATAGTCCCATTTAGGTTTTAGCAGACCTTGTTTAGGTCTGTTTGACCAGCCCAAGGTATCGTTTGACCCCATTTGGGTCACTTGATTAATACCTTCATGTATTTTATTTGTACCTCTAGATATCATTGTACTTCATATTATTTGTACCTCTAGGTACCATCGTATCACCCATTATCCACTCCTTTAGAAAAGTGCATGCTTAATATAAAATATACAAAAATGTTATCTCAGGCTAATAGACAAGAAAACATGAAAATTCATGGTTGATCTTTTGATTATTTTTATATGATTCATTATTTAGTAAATGAGAAAATATGAAATTGGATGACCTTGCATGTTAATTTACAGATATTCTACTTTATGTTACAAGTAACTGTTACCGTTGTAGTTTATATTGTTTTACGTAATTATGATCATAAGATATATGCATATGATCATATTTAGTTATTGATATTTTGACATTAGTATTATTTACTAATATACATTCTCTATGAGCATTTTGCATACCGATATGGATATATGTTACATGACATGGGATACATTGCCAACATATAGGCTCAGGTAGAAACACATAGTTTCTACAGATGTAATATGTTGATATTGCATGTATATAACTACCAAATTATAACTTCAAAATATTTCTTATATTTGGATTATAAGTTTATGCAATATGTGCTCGTATGTCGATGATGTCTTTCATTAATTATAACAATAATAGATAATTTACATAGTTGCCTAAATTTTTACTCAATATTATTAAATGTCATAAGAAATCTTTCATATGAGAACAAATGAGTTATGAACTCTTAATTTATGCATGAATAATTCACTCTATATGTTGGGTATTATTTAGTATTTTAAGATATTAATAATCTTAAACTGCATTTTACTAGAGAAAAAAAGAATGGTTCAATAATAATAATAACATTGAATCAAAATATAGATTTAGTTGATATAAAAAATGAGTAGTATTATATTGATACATAGATATGGATCTAGTTAATTGATTTGCGGATTGAATTTCTTATTAACCTAATTTTATTTAAAACATACATGTGATGGTTAGATAATATATACTCTATAAAGGGCATAAATTGCAAGAAATTAGAAAGTTACCTTGAGATACATGATTACATATATTTCATGAATATGTGTAAATAGTAATAAATTAGATGAGTAAGAAATTTATTAGTAATAAGAAGATTGAATCAAATATTAAGCATGGTTATTAAATTCTCTAAAATGGTTTGAGTTTGCCACAAATTATTTTATATAATAAACTAGTGTGTTTAAAATTAGTTGTTTTAATTGCATGTGTTAATTTGATGACTTTCAAAATAAGTCATCTATATGTTTTATTTCCCAACTAAGCTTTATAGCTTAGTATGAGTTTTTATCTATATAGGTTATTGAGATAGAATTTCTTTCAAGGATAAATCCATAGCTAGCTGGCTAACATGAGAGAGAATTTAAAGAGTATAGTTTTCATTTTGGCTTTTAAGTTGTGCTAAAAATATTGTTAAGGCAAAGATACTTATGTGTGAATTAAGTTTTCTTGTAAAGTCTTTTAGAAATTGTTTAAATTTCTCTATGAGATCCTTATACAGCTATGTCATGCAAAGATCATTTCATTTATTTATAGTTATTGATTATTTTATTAAAGAATGAAATATATATACTATATAAAAAGGTGTTACAATTAGTGGTATCAGAGCATAGGTTTAGTCATTTTTGGTCAAAAGAGTCCAGAATTATTTGTCATAGGAAGTTATAGTGTGTTGGCCTAATGCAGATATTCCTATTTTCTTTTGTTATAGATTGAAAGATGAATAAGTTGAAAGAGAATGGAGAAGATATTGGTAAAGCTTATAGTTCTTGGGTTTTGAACTTAGTTACCTTGATTATTCTATGATTGCTCATAAGGAAATATTGGCTTCTATAGTAGATGAATTAAAGGAATGGAACCATAGTTTGACTTGGAATTTTATAAGAGTTATTTGATGGTGAAAGGAAGTATTATGTTAAAGTCATACTATAAATGCAAGAGGTAGGTTATAGTATAAGAAACAGATCTAAGGATTTATTTATATCGATGTGAATTGGAAAGACTATATTTCTACTATAGAGAGATCACATTGAAAATGATTATTGTAATTATCATCTTCCTCATGGTAATTATTTATATGTATTGCAAGCATCTGATAAAGGGTGTATATGAATATATGCATAAGTGGAATATTAGGTAAGATGGATGCTTTGGAAGTGAACTATATGTATGGTAGTATAATAATAGGATCTTAAGCTTGAATTGAATAGTAAATGATATGAAATATATATGTGACTAATGTTTAGGTTATGGTATAAGTGTGTTAATAATGTATATAGAGATTATTTAAGTTTGATACTTGAGAATGCGTTGTAGAGATGGAATGCTAAGGTTATTTACAATGTTCAATATACCTATTAGTGACAACTTTACCAGTATGGGAAGCTAATTAAAGATTTCATAATATGGGATAGGGCAGAATATATGCATTACATGAAAATACAAATACTCATTTACACTTTTAATTCCTTAATAAGTTGGAATTGAGATTTATTTGATGATTAAAAAGTGAGGAGATTCATTAGTAGTAATGGTTCAATACTGAAAATCAATTGCTATCGAATTTTTAATTACATATAAGTCAAATTTTTGGGTTTGTGCTACTGTATGTTGTGATTTCAAGTTTAGCCCCTTAGTAGAGGATAATTCCCCTCCACTGAGGAGAGCTTCCTGCTTGTGTGAATGGATGGGCACCTCAGTAGAGAAGAATTCCCCTCTATTGAGGCAATTACTCCCTCCACTGATAGGTATCTCCCTCCACCAAGGAGTAACATACTGTTTGTTGGAATTAGATATCTTCATGATTTTTAGCATTAGACAATCTGATCAAAATAGGGCCCAAACATATATGAGTTTGATAGACATTAGAGGGATGCTTCGATACATTCCCTGAGGGGATGACTTCCTTATTTCAAAATTGAATATGTATCAAGACAACCATGCAAACCCATAAAAAGAGTAAGTAGTATTATTTTCTCAAATCATGATTTGGATAACAAATGCATATGCAGGTATTAATATTCACTCAAAAGGTGATTTGCTATCAAAAAAGTGAAAGTCCTCTCAAGAGACATTCAATCATCCTTTTAGATGTCATACTTGTTAGAGAGTATGCCCTAGAGCCCATGTAATAGGGATGTTTTTCATATGTATGAAATTTATATTCTTAATAAAAGGCATCATTCATTTATTAATGCTGTGTTTGAATACATGAGTTTGTAAATCTTAAATTAATAAATGAAGTCCTAGATATTATAAACACAGTGCAAAGGCAATCATGAAGGTGTTCATGATGTGAGATGTCTATCGCATGCAAATGTGTTAATATCTAAATATCCCTAGTCATAGAATTAACAAGATAGGACATTGTTAATTCGGACAGACTAGCACATGTTATGCTTCTTGAATGGTTCAAGCAATGGTTCTCATAGTTGTGATTATGGATGATAATCAAAGCTAACATGTGGATGCTTGTTAGAGGAACAAGTTCATTGGAGACCTGCAAAGAGAATCCTCATATGGATATTAAATCTATGTCAGTGAGGAATCTCTTCATAGCGGTTGTGCAAGTATCCTTAGACTTGAGATCACCAAAGTTATCTTAAGTAGCAAGTGGTATACTTTGACTCCATAACTGATTACTTCCAACTGGGAGTGAACATAGTTAGGAGATTGGGTATATCATGACCTACTTGAAGATAGTTGAGTGATTGACAAAGGATTCACCATCCCAGATTTAACAAGGGAAGTTATCTCACATGATTCTATAATTACCTTGTTCAGTGAATCTCTGGCCAGAGTAATATGCCGAGATGGATGGAGATCCATGAAGGGCATTTTAGGAACAATGGTTAAATTAATAGAACATACATAATTAGATTTATATGAGTTGACAGAAATCCATACTCAGAATCTGATTGAGATAAGAGTGGTGAAAGGAGTAATTGCACGGTAACTGTTTCTATGGAAGGGTACAGTCAAACCACATGACTTTCCTGACATTTGGGTAGTCATGATGCCTAGCTAGAGGCCAATCATGACTTGTATAATGATGTATCAAAATATCAATAGAGATTGATAAATTGATTTAAAGGAGTTTAAATCATGTGAGTTTTGAATAGAACTCACAATTACATATTATACTGCCAACATGGACAGGAACCCAATAGGTCACACACATATAGAGAAAAGGGTAAAATGGTAAAATGACAAGGATAATAATATTTGATATTATTATAAAGGTAGAGAGGAGAATATGATAATAATTAATTAAAGAGTTTAATTAATTATGATCAAATAAAATTGTCCGCGGAACTTTTGAGAAATGTTCTGTAAATTGGACCTAAATGAAATAATGTATTTCATGATTAATTATTATTGTCTTATAAGTGTTATAAGACTACTATAAGTGTTATAGGACATCCATAATAATTAATAGGACCATTGGTGAAATTATAAAGGGCCAAAAGAATGAAGAAGCTGGAGGAAGCCCTCCAGAAGAGGGCTACACGCCAACTTCATACAGAAGGGCTTAGAGGGCTTTTTCTTGGACCAAATTAATTTATATATGTTATATAAGTGTTATGGAACTCACATATTTAATTTGGTTGGATTTGGAATCCATTTGGGTATTTAAATCCAATTAGATGCACAAAGGGCCTAGTTTGTGGATTTTGTGCATGGTCTTTTATGAAAAGATTTAATTTGGATTTAATTAAGCCCAAATGATTATAATTAATTCCAGAGGCCCAATTAATAATTCTCCAGCAATTTTAAAGAGCCCAATCTCATTAAGGAGTTGGAATTTTAACCTAACTATAAAAGGCCAACTAATGAGAATTAGGGTTAAGTGATTAAAACAAAAAAAAAGTCCTTTCACTTATTCTCTCTCCCTTTTGCGCCACTTCCCAAGCTAGCTCTTGGGAATTTCGGCCAGCCCTAGTTGAACACCAAGTTGTTGGTTCAATTTACCCTTCTCTAGTGTGGATTACTCATTGGAGGTGTTCGATTTTGGACACTGTGGTTTGCGACAACCCGGTGCGAAGTAAAATCAACTGTTCAACAAAAATCAAAGGTGATTTTTCTTATTCTCATATAGTTATATTGTGTATTCATGGCAAGATCAGATCTAATGGTTAAAAAATTTTAAAATTCCGCTCATGTATGTGATGCATGTAACCGTTAAATTCCAACATGGTATCAGAGCCACGGTTTTGCCATGGATATACAATTCTATATTTTTCTGCGGAATAAGTTTTGTTTTGTTTTGAGTTATTTATTTCATGAACTTTAAAATATTAGATTTGATTGTTCATGAATGAGAAATATTGATTTCTGGTTGTATGTGTGATCAAATAAATTTGGTGGAAACAAAAACAAATTTTTTGAAGCATCATAATTTGGGTTTGGCGTGAAACCCATTAGGGTTTGGCGTGAAACCCTAGGTAATGTAGGGGCTGTTCTAATTTAATTTCTTATGGATCCATTTAAAAATCATTTAGATGATATTTTATGTGTTTAATATGTGATATTAAGCCGTAGGATCGAACGGAATTAAAATCGAACAAGTTTTGCATGAAAACTAGTTTTGTCGAAAAGTTCGATAAATTGGTGTTCTTCGTATGTTCTTGATGTGTTCTTGGTTAGAACGACTTTTGATCTTCTAAATCTGATATATATGATATATTAAAGTGTTTTTAATTAATTGGATTAATTAAAATGGGCCTTAAATTAATTTGATTAATTTTAATTCATTAAAACCACTTAATGGGCTTAATTATGTTTACGGACTTGATTTAAATTAGTGAATGACTTGGTGGGCCCAAGGAGCTGATTTAAATTAACTATTATAAACATTAATTAAGTTTATTAATGGGTTTTAAGGGCTGGAGTGGGCTTGGCTCATTCCAAAAGGCCCAAATGGTCCAAATGACACAAAACTAGTTTGTGTGTGAACACACTTAGGGTTTTTCTTCTGTGGGTTTCGGCCTACACTTGTTTTAAGCCCAAAATTGATTTTTTTTAATTATTTAATATGATTAATTAATTAAATAATCAATTTATAATTAATTAATAATCAATTTGATTGATTATTAAGACAAGAACAAATTCATGCAAAAAGGTTTCCTAAAATGAAAGTTTCCAAAATGGAAAAAGTTTCCTAATTTGATCACATCATTAAAATAACTCAAAATATAGTTTCAAAGGTTGAAACAAAGTTAGTAATCCTTTTCTTTATGCATTAGAAAGGCATATAAGGGTGAATGATTGGCATGATGGTTAGTTATGGACAAAGCCCAATGTGATTGAGCATAATGCATGTTTTGGCCCAATGAGGACTTTCATGTCCCGGCCACTTGTTTTTGGTTTGTATTTCATTTCAAATTGTAATATGTAATTAGATTACTTAGATTAGAATTAGAAATAGAGATGGAGACCAATATCAAGGAGCAAGATGGGCCGGATGGAGATCCAACAAGCTTGAAGATAATGTAATTATTTTCTTGTTTGAATCATGCATACTACCTAGGTGTGACCTTTTGATTTCCCTCTTGGCTCGGGGAAATCAATGTAGTGAAGTCCATAACTATACCATATTTGTATGCTTATATTTATGTGATAGATATAGGATGCATACCAATGTATGCCAACCATGTATGATGAGACTTAATTAACTAAAACCCTCAAACAAATACTAAGGTTTATAAGCCTTCCATTAATTTGAGGAGAACCAGAGTTCTTTATAGTGTGGGTTGTTGACCACAGTCAAGCTCACATTATATCGAATATGTTCAAATCGAATTAAATGGGTCATCTTAGCTAGCCCATTAGTTTGTTGACCACAGTCAAGGCTAATGGTTCTAGAGGCAAGATTAGGGAATGCATATATGATATGCATGCATCAAGAGTTGATAACCTAATGATCCAATAGTTGTGTAGAGACACAATTGGTATAAAGATACCTACCTTTCAAGGGTATGGAATTTGGCTTGTTGACCACAGTCAAGGTCAAATTACATATCAAGGATTGGATATTGGCCCACTAAGAAAATCATCGGGTTTTCTCGGATTATATAGTGAGGGCTATTAATTCGCAATAAAATAGTGGGAGTAAATGGATTAATTAAAGACCTTATTAATGCATACATATATATGAACATACTCTCATATCTTTTCTTTTTCACATCTATGTCATCATCATGAGCACATCAAATACACGATCAATCTTGGATAACAAACTGGTTGGCAACAACTATTCTGACTGGATCAAGCAAGTGAGAATTGTTCTCAGAGCTGAAAAGATCAATTATGTCTTGGATAAAGATCCACCACCACTTCCATCAGATGATGCCATTGATGAGATCAAAGGCACTCATCGAAAATACATGGAGGATAGTGAAGCAGCAGCATGTCTGATGCTGGGTGCTATGTCCTCAGAGCTTCAGAAGCAACATGAGATAATGGATGGTGGGATTTCCAAGAAAAAGGTTGCCAAGAAAGAGAATCCCAAAGGGACTTGCTTCCATTGTGGAAAGGATGGTCATTGGAAGCGTAACTGCAAGGCCTATCTAGATTCTCTTAAGGAGAAGAAGCAAGTTGTTGCATCTACTTCAGGTATTCATATGATTGAAATTAATACTTATTCTATTGCTTCAAAACAATCTTGGGTATTAGATACCGGATGTGGATCTCATTTATGTAATGATCTACAGGGGCTTAGAAGCTTTAGAAGAGTTGGAAAGGCAGAGATTTGTTTGCAGTCAGCTACTGGACAAAACATCTCTACAACTGTTGTGGGGACTTATCATTTGCCTCTTCCGAGTGGATTAGTACTGGAATTAAATAATTGTTATTATGTTCCAGCTTTGTCCAAGAGTATTATTTCTTTCAGTTGTTTGATGAACGATTATGATATTTCTTTAAAGGACAAATGTTGTTACATTTTTAAGAACAATATATTTTATGCAAAAGCTATCATTGAGAATGGTATATTTGTTCTTGATTTAATTAAAGAAGTACATAATGTGGATACCAAGAGAATGAAACATGATAATCTAAATACCTCATACTTATGGCATTGTCGTTTAGGCCACATAAATGAAAAACGCATGACCAAATTGCACAAGTCAGGTGATTTGGGATCATTTGATTATGAATCATTTGATACATGCGAATCTTGTTTATTGGGAAAAATGACAAAAGCTCCCTTTATTGGTAAAGGAGAACGAGCTAAAATGGTTTTGGACTTAATACATTCGGATGTATGTGGTCCAATGACTACACATGCTAGAGGAGGTTACTCCTACTTCATTACTTTCATAGATGATTATTCCAGGTTTGGATACATCTATCTAATGAAATATAAGTCTGAAGCATTTGAAAAGTTCAAAGAATTCAGAAATGAAGTAGAGAAACAACTTGGCAAAAGTATTAAAACACTTAGATCAGATCGAGGTGGAGAATACTTAAGTCAAGAGTTTCAGGATTATCTTAGAGATAATGGGATTTTATCTCAATGGACTCCTCCATATACACCACAACACAATGGTGTATCCGAAAGGAGGAATCGAACACTATTAGATATGGTTCGATCAATGATGAGCCGAGCGGACTTGCCTAAGTCCTTTTGGGGATATGCACTAGAAACTGCTGTTTATGTGTTAAATAGAGTTCCTAGTAAATCGGTTGATGTTACTCCATATGAGATGTGGAATAACAAGAAACCCACGCTTTCTCATATGAAAGTATGGGGTTGTCCTACTTATGTGAAGAGGACAATGTCAGACAAACTGGATGTTAAGTCTGACAAATGTTTATTTGTGGGATATCCAAAAGAAACATTTGGATATT
The DNA here is from genome assembly GCA_037975025.1 of Excoecaria agallocha. NCBI lineage: Eukaryota > Viridiplantae > Streptophyta > Magnoliopsida > Malpighiales > Euphorbiaceae > Excoecaria > Excoecaria agallocha. Next base: position 63,202 of record JBBPFJ010000529.1, read on the forward strand.
ATTTCTATCATCCCTTAGAACAAAAGGTGTTTGTTTCAAGGCATGCTGTCTTCTTGGAAAGAGAATTTCTCCTACGAGAAGACAGTGGGAGTAAAATTGAGCTTGGTGAAGTTCAAGACCCACAAATAGAAGATGATCAATCGATTGAACCCGAAACTGAATTTCATAATGATGAAATCACAGTTGAACCTGATTATACACAAAATCCTAGAAGATCTACTAGGATGCGTTCTATCCCTGTGAGATATGGATTTCACATTGATTCGGATAGAGGCATAACTATAGTAGAGGACAATGAGCCTACAAGCTATCAAGAAGTTTTGAACAGTTCAGAACGTGATTTATGGCTTAAGGCTATGCAGTCCGAAATGGACTCCATGTATGAGAATAAAGTATGGACTTTAACTCAACCACCTGAAGGGATAAAACCCATAGGGTGCAAATGGGTCTTCAAAAAGAAGACTGACATGGATGGTAATATAGTTACCTATAAAGCTCGCTTAGCTCGCTTAGTAGCAAAAGGTTATCGTCAAAAAGAAGGTATTGACTATGATGAAACTTTTTCTCCTGTAGCGATGCTTAAGTCTATAAGAATACTTTTAGCCATTGCAGCTCATTATGATTATGAGATTTGGCAGATGGATGTGAAGACAGCTTTCCTTAATGGAAATCTTACCGAGGATGTGTATATGACACAACCAGAAGGATTCACATCTGGAAATGGCGAAAAGGTATGCAAGCTTCAAAGATCCATTTATGGATTGAAGCAAGCCTCTAGGAGCTGGAACATACGATTCAATGAGACAATCAAAGAGTTTGGTTTCTCACAGAATGAAGATGAACCTTGTGTGTATAAAAGGGTCAGTGGGAGTGCAATTGTCTTCCTAGTTCTATATGTAGATGACATATTGATCATGGGAAATGACATTTCTCTTCTCCAATCAGTTAAAATATGGTTATCCAAGCAATTCTCCATGAAAGACCTTGGAGAAGCATCCTATATTCTGGGAATAAGGATCTATAGAGATAGATCCAATAGGTTGCTAGGTCTTTCTCAAAGTACATATATAGATAAAGTATTGAAGAGGTTCAATATGGATCTCTCTAAGAAAGGGTTTATACCCATGGTGCATGGGAAACACCTTTCTAAGTCTATGTGTCCACAGACACTGGAGGATAGAGAGAGCATGAATAGAATACCATATGCATCTGCAATTGGTTCTATCATGTATGCTATGTTATGTACACGTCCAGATGTAGCATTTGCTTTGAGTGTCACAAGCAGATTCCAATCTAATTTTGGAGAGGAACATTGGGCAGCTGTCAAGAATATTCTTAAGTACTTGAGAAGGACTAAGGATATATTCTTGGCATATGGAGAGGGCAGTTTGGAAGTAAACGGGTATACAGATGCCAGCTTCCAATCTGACAAAGATGATTGTAAATCACAATCTGGTTATGTGTTCATAATGGGAGGAGGAGCAGTTAGTTGGAAAAGTTCCAAACAAGAAACAACTGCTGATTCCACGACAGAAGCTGAGTACATTGCTGCTTCAGAAGCAGCCAAAGAAGCAGTCTGGATCAAAAAGTTCATAACCGAACTAGGAGTGGTGCCTAGCATTGTTGATCCGATTCCTTTATATTGTGACAACAATGGAGCCATTGCGCAAGCGAAGGAACCACGGTCTCATCAGCGATCCAAGCATGTTCTCAGACGCTACCATCTCATAAGGGAAATAGTAGCTAGAAATGATGTGAAAATAGAAAGGGTTCCCACAGATGACAATGTGGCGGATCCCCTCACTAAAGCACTTTCCCAGATAAAGCATGATCACCATATAAATAGCATGGGTCTGAGACATATGAGTGATTGGCTCTAGTGCAAGTGGGAGATTGTTAGAGAGTATGCCCTAGAGCCCATGTAATAGGGATGTTTTTCATATGTATGAAATTTATATTCTTAATAAAAGGCATCATTCATTTATTAATGCTGTGTTTGAATACATGAGTTTGTAAATCTTAAATTAATAAATGAAGTCCTAGATATTATAAACACAGTGCAAAGGCAATCATGAAAGTGTTCATGATGTGAGATGTCTATCGCATGCAAATGTGTTAATATCTAAATATCCCTAGTCATAGAATTAACAAGATAGGACATTGTTAATTCGGACAGACTAGCACATGTTATGCTTCTTGAATGGTTCAAGCAATGGTTCTCATAATTGTGATTATGGATGATAATCAAAGCTAACATGTGGATGCTTGTTAGAGGAACAAGTTCATTGGAGACCTGCAAAGAGAATCCTCATATGGATATTAAATCTATGTCAGTGAGGAATCTCTTCATAGCGGTTGTGCAAGTATCCTTAGACTTGAGATCACCAAAGTTATCTTAAGTAGCAAGTGGTATACTTTGACTCCATAACTGATTACTTCCAACTGGGAGTGAACATAGTTAGGAGATTGGGTATATCATGACCTACTTGAAGATAGTTGAGTGATTGACAAAGGATTCACCATCCCAGATTTAACAAGGGAAGTTATCTCACATGATTCTATAATTACCTTGTTCAGTGAATCTCTGGCCAGAGTAATATGCCGAGATGGATGGAGATCCATGAAGGGCATTTTAGGAACAATGGTTAAATTAATAGAACATACATAATTAGATTTATATGAGTTGACAGAAATCCATACTCAGAATCTGATTGAGATAAGAGTGGTGAAAGGAGTAATTGCACGGTAACTGTTTCTATGGAAGGGTACAGTCAAACCACATGACTTTCCTGACATTTGGGTAGTCATGATGCCTAGCTAGAGGCCAATCATGACTTGTATAATGATGTATCAAAATATCAATAGAGATTGATAAATTGATTTAAAGGAGTTTAAATCATGTGAGTTTTGAATAGAACTCACAATTACATATTATACTGCCAACATGGACAGGAACCCAATAGGTCACACACATATAGAGAAAAGGGTAAAATGGTAAAATGACAAGGATAATAATATTTGATATTATTATAAAGGTAGAGAGGAGAATATGATAATAATTAATTAAAGAGTTTAATTAATTATGATCAAATAAAATTGTCCGCGGAACTTTTGAGAAATGTTCTGTAAATTGGACCTAAATGAAATAATGTATTTCATGATTAATTATTATTGTCTTATAAGTGTTATAAGACTACTATAAGTGTTATAGGACTGATATAATAATTAATAGGACCATTGGAGAAATTATAGAGGGCCAAAGGAATGAAGAAGTTGGAGGAAGCCCTCCAGAAGAGGGCTACACGCCAACTTCATACAGAAGGGCTTGGAGGGCTTTTTCTTGGACCAAATTAATTTATATATGTTACATAAGTGTTATGGAACTCACATATTTAATTTGGTTGGATTTGGAATCCATTTGGGTATTTAAATCCAATTAGATGCACAAAGGGCCTAGTTTGTGGATTTTGTGCATGGTCTTTTATGAAAAGATTTAATTTGGATTTAATTAAGCCCAAATGATTATAATTAATTCCAGAAGCCCAATTAATAATTCTCCAGCAATTTTAAAGAGCCCAATCTCATTAAGGAGTTGGAATTTTAACCTAACTATAAAAGGCCAACTAATGAGAATTAGGGTTAAGTGATTAAAACAAAAGGAAAGTCTTTTTCTCTTAATCCTCTCTCCCTTTTGCGCCACTTCCCAAGCTAGCTCTTGGGAATTTCGGCCAGCCCTAGTTGAACACCAAGTTGTTGGTTCAATTTACCCCTCTCTAGTGTGGATTACTCATTGGAGGTGTTCGATTTTGGACACTGTGGTTTGCGACAACCCGGTGCGAAGTAAAATCAACTGTTCAACAAAAATCAAAGGTGATTTTTCTTATTCTCATATAGTTATATTGTGTATTCATGGCAAGATCAGATCTTATGGTTAAAAAAAAAAAATTTAAAATTCCGCTCATGTATGTGATGCATGTAACCATAATATTCCAACAGGG
>JBBPFJ010000530.1:0-27000 GCA_037975025.1 Excoecaria agallocha
CAATCAATCAAGAGTTAAAACGCCAATAAGCTAATGATAACTACTCAGTTTATCAATGGTTAAAACATTGACAAACTAACAATAATTATCCAACTAATGGTTAAAATATCGACAAGTTGATAGTAATTACTCAACCGATCAAGGGTTTAAAACATCAACAAGCTGATGGTAATTACCCAACTAAAGGTTAAAACATCAACAAGCTACTAGTAACTACCCAACTAGAGACTCACTACCTTTGGAGGTATATGTTCAATGCAATCAAAAGCTCACCACCTCAGGTGCACATCATCCCTTCTTTACCCTGAATTTTTGCTAACCTAGGCATGCATTAGTGCACTAACCTTCCAAAGTTAGGGCAACTGTAGACACTAGGTCCTGAGGCATCTTCTGGTTATAGTTACCTAATGAGGAAGCAGTTTCTCATAAATTGAAAAGGAATGGAAATGCCATGCTTTCCCCAGGATTTTATATTTTTAAAATGTTTTTTGAGCTCTTTTGTTGGTTTTAAACTGTTAAAAATCCTTTTTGGGTGCTCTTCTTCTTTTCCCCTGGTAGCAAGGTCGAAATAGGTTTTAGGAGTAGTAAAAAAAGTAAATGCTCAAAGTTAAAGTTAAAGGCCATGCATCAAAATCGTGACTCATTTGTGAGTCACTCTTTTGACTTGCGAGTCAAGGCTTTGACTCATTCTTAAAAACCATTTTAATGTTTTTGAGCTTAAACGCATGGGAAAAAAGGAGATAAAAAAATCTGATTTTCAATCCTTATACAAAATGAGATATTTTTAAGGGATTTTTTCCCAAAATAGGGATAGAAAATGGATTCGAAAGGCCCCTATCTTTAACTCTTTGAAAAAACTCTCTCTTTCTCTCTCTTGCTCCTCTTCTTCTTTTTCTCTATTTCCAAGATACAGAAAAGGGAAAAATTTGAGAAAATGCCAAAAGCACTCATTTCTTCGATCTTTGACGGAACCTAAAACTGAAGGTAATATTCTTAAGCCCTAAAACTAATTAAATTGGTGTTAGATTTAACTTACAATAAATAATCATTTTTTCTTTATTTTCTTTGATTTTGCTAATTATTTGATTTCTTGATTTTAAACTTTATAATCTGTAACTAATTGAGTTTTGTGGTTGTTTTACTCATTAATTCAGTTAACATATTGAATTCCTGCTAAAATTGAGATTTCAAACAATTTTGGGGAGTTAGTAGTCATCATTTTCCTCCTTAAGTTCATAACTTTGATTTCCATGTTTTCATGTTTTAATTTGTGTTTTTAGTGTATAAATGTTGTTATTTATGCTTAAAAATGAATTTGGGGTGTTTTCTTGCATAAATATAGCCTAAAAATGAGTTTGAGAACTTTCTCTTTGCCAAAAATGGCATTTTCTAGCTTCTGTTCATGCTTTTGACTCATTTTAAGTCATGTTCCTAAGCTTTGACTCGTGAATCACATTCTTTGGTTGCAGTCATTCACGAGTTATATTTTTGGACCATGACTCATTTCTGACTAACAATATTAGGGTGTGACTCACTTCGAGGGTATGACTCATTTTTTTCCCTTTTTTCTTCATTTTTTCTCTGTGACTTACACTTTTGGCATTTCTTTTACATGTAACTCACTCTCTTGACCCATTTTTCACTCATTTCTCTTATTTTCATGATTTTTAATATTATTTATATTACTAATATAATTGTTATTTGCATTTATTCATGTATTTATTTAACATTGAATTTATTTGTTATTCTCATGAATCTTGGTTTGCCTTATTTTATTATTAGTCCTATTATTATTAATATTGTTATTTGTCATATAATTTATGCAACATTTTTAATATTAACCTAATTTATTTAAATTGACTAAATATATATTATTTAGTATTTGATTTAATTTATTATTAACCAATATTATTCTTTCACTTCATATTTTAATATGCACATCACTGTTCCAGGTGGGTTAGAGCTCCAAGCGAGAAAAGTGTAGGATTTTATTTCCTTATTTATTTATTTTGAGCCTATATTTAATTAACTTTTTATTTCATTTTGTTTCATGTAAACATGCAATAGCTTAGTAACAAAATTTTTTTGGCCATTAATTAAAAATAATACCAAAACTATTTCTACTTAATTGAATTGGGCTTTTCTCTTAAAATGGATCACTGTCTGTTTTTATCCAAAAATCACATTAAAGAGTTTTCATAAATATGCATGAGGGAATCAATGCTCCTAATATAATCAATAGCTCAATTTATGTATGCTATTTTTTATCATTATTGTTCATTTATTATTTTGTTATAAATAGCATGATAAATGATTTTTCCAAATATTAAATTAAAATCTCATCCAATGATTTTATATAGGTTTGAGTATAATTTTTCTATAATAAAAGGTACCATTGTCCTAATTTTTACCCATAAAATAACATGTAAATTAAGGATTTATTTCTTTATAGACACAAAATGATTTTTTACCTTAAAATTAATTAACGTGATCATTCTTTCAAAGCTACAGGACCTCAATACCCTCTTTTTGTAAAAATACACACTAAGCTCTACCATTTTATAAACATGAATGCAAGGACCAATTTTCTCATTCAAACAAGGTCAATTAATTTCCTGATTTATATATGATTCATTCATTTATAATGCTTTCTATATACATGCTTTTATAGCTTTCTAATGTGCTTGAATGCATATTTATTCTTTTTTCCAATATAACTCGAGTGAGAAAAAATGGTAAACTAAGTTAATCATTAAAACTCATTTATATAACATTAACCAAGGGTATAATAGGAGTGAAGTCCGAACTATCTCTGGTTTTGGCTTCATAAGGTTAGAACTTACTTTTTTAATGTTTTATTTGATGGCAACTCCATGATAACCTGCCTTATGGTGCCCTTTCGACACCCTTGTAAGTTGATTACCAGCAATGGAATGGGGATACCCTGGGAAGCTATCTGATGACTTTTTAAGTCCTGGGGCATTGTAGATTGGGTTGAATCCCTATCCATTGTGAAGTGGCTGGCCTTCACGAGTCAAGTGAACCTTATCTAGTTTTGAGCCCTAAAAGTGATTTTTTGATAGCAAATAGGATGCCTATGAGGTTTTTCGTGCATCATAGCTCCATGAGTATGTCTTTAAATCTTTATACATCTTTGTACTAGCATAATTATTTCTATATGCTTCTATCAAGATCTTTCTTTTAACTTAGCATCATCTGGTACACATGTTCCCTTATAGTACAAATAGTCATCACTAACAAGAGTATAAACATTGTGTTTCCCTTCTCTTATTTGAGCCATAATGGTAACCAACCACTCATCTTGCTACTAGGTGGCTTCACTTGTTATAATAAGTCTAGTTTAAGTTGCATCTCAGATAAGATTGCTTCATCTAGAGTCATTAACAGCTTAACATTTATTACCTTTAAGGCTTTAATATGATTTCAATTGAATGCATTAGCTATCACATTTACTTTGCTTAGGTGGTAACCAATATAATAGTACAATCTTTGATGAGCTCTAACCAGTGCCTCTATTTTAAATTAAGCTCCTACTATGTATAAAAATACTTTAGGCTTTTATGATCAGTGAAGATGTAACATATACAAATGATGTCTTGAAATATTCAAAGCAAAAACAACTGTTGATAACTCCAACTCATGAGTAGGACAGTTCCTCTTATGTTTCTTAAGCTATCTAGGAGCATAGGCAACTACTTTGCCTTTTTACAATAATATATAGCTTAAACCATTTTTGGAGGCATCACTATATATCACAAAATCCTTCCCTAAAATTGGTTATGTAAGGATATGAGCTTCTATTAGCATATTCTTAAGCTTTTCAAAGCTCTCCTGACACTTGTCTATCCACTCAAATCTAACATTCTTTTGTACTAGCCAAGTTAGCGGAGTAGCAATCATACAAAATCTCTTCTCAAATCTTTTGTAATAGCCTACTAAACAAAGGAAACTTTTGACTTGTATCACATTCCTAGAAGGATTTCACACCAAAATGGTCTATATCTTTTTAAGGTCGTTCGTGAAGCCTTTCTATGAAGCTCATCTGCAAGTGTCTATTATATTCCTAAAAAAGCCACTTCTTTTAGCCAAAATTCACACTTACTAAACTTTGCAAATAGTTGCTTGTCTCTTAATATCTGGAGCATAATTTTCAAGTGTTTGTTATATTCCTCCAATGTCTTGGAATAAACCAAGATGTCATTTATAAAAACCATCACAAATTAGGCAAGGTATGGATGAAATATCCTGCTCATCAGATCCATGAATGTTGTTAATTAATTTGTAAGTCAAAATGGCATAACCGAAAACTTATATCCATATTTGGTCTGAAACGTTATCTTCTACTAAGCTGGTGATGGCCATACTGCATATCTATATTTGAAAACATTCCTACACCCTTCAGCTGATAAAAAAAATTATCAATCTATGGCAGTGGATATTTATTCTTGATGATTACTTCATTCAACTACCTATAATCGATGCATAACCATAGTGATCTATCCTTTTTCTTCATAAATAACACTGGTACACCCTAAGGGTAAAATACTTAGTTGAATAAATCCCTTATCTAGTAACTCTTGTAGCTATATCTTTAGTTCTTTCAACTCTATAGGTTACATTCTGTAAGTAACTACTAAAATAGGTGTTGTACCAAGCAAAACATCAATAGTAAATTTCACCTTCCTGACTGGTGAAAACATTGGTAACTCATCTAAAAATACATCAAGGAAGTTACAGACTATGAAAATATCACTAATTTGGGCTCATCCTTTTTAGTTTCCATTACACAAGCTAGGTAGGCTTTACAACCCTTCCTGATTCATTTGTATGCTACAGCAGCAGAGGTGACATTTGACAAGAAGTCTGATCTTTCACCAACTACTATGATTTTTGGCTCATCTGAGGTTTTCAGAGTGACTCACTTTAATCAATAGTCAACCATAACTTGGTGTGCATGTAACCATTCCATCTATATAATGATTTAGGTAACCATTCTTTTTATAGCTTTGTAAATGAATTTTTCCTACCTTAATTCTCTTGCTAGCCTATTAAGCCTATATTTTGTAATATGTTAAATATGTACTTGTATTATTGTTGCATAAATTAAGACTACCTTTAGCCTAAAATTATTTTTGCCTCACTTTAGAAAAGTGGCCACTCTAGTAAGGTAAGGTTTGCATTTTGGGTAAATAAGATTATAGATTTTGTCAATCCTTGTTGTTATTTCTATTTAAGGGTTGATTGGTGTCTGTAATTGAGAGTTAAGCCCATTTTGGTGAAATAAATTTAGGGTTGTCAAAGGAAGTTGGTTATGAGTTGTTTATTGGTCTTATATAAAAAAAAATCAATCTAGTTCTTATTGAAAACTATAGAAATAAATGGCTAAGTACTTCATTTGATTTTGTTGGCTAATTAATTATTTTGCAATAAAGAATGCATTGCAACTTTTTCCTAGCTAACTAAATAAAATGCAAGTTTTAGGTACAAACTTTTGGTAGAATATGAGTTATTGCCTTGAGATGTTTATTATTGAATATTTTGTTGGCATAAATTGTTTTATTGAGTTGAGCTTGATGAGTTAAGATGCTATTAAAACAAAATTTAAGAATGATGATGATATGCAATCGGGTTAAGAATTGTATTTCATTTTAGTTGGGTGAGTGCAGTTTGGTTTTATGTAATGACCTTTTTTCTTAGTGACTTGATCTTTTTTTATTAGCCATTTTATCTAAGCCTAAAGTTACAACCATAATGTAAGACCTCTTGATTCTTGATTTTATCTTGTCAAATTTAGTGGAGATAAATTTCTAGTAAGGTATGATATGCAGGAAAAGGCCTATGGTGTTTCTTGAGCTTTGAGTGCGAAGCTATGATTGCATTTTTGCATTTGAGTTGAATATTATTCCCAACTTTAAAGCTAATGTTTTGTTTTTAAATGATGCTAATTCTATTTAGGCCTTTTGCATACACAGAAATGATGGTAATTCTATTTAGGCCTTTTGCATTCACAGAAATTGCTTCATATGCTCTCGTGTTTACTTGTTAGTTCAGTGAACTTTATTGTTTGCATGGCCATCTTCTTGCTCCTTAATTGAGAATGACTCCTTATTTTATTTTGTTGAGATTGAAATGGTTTATACTGTGGTTCATTTAGTTTGCTCAAGAACAAGTAAAGTTTAGGTTTGGGATATTTGATAAGTTGCAAATCTACTAGATTGGCAAGTAATATAGGAAAATATAATTATGATCCCATAATATCAAACCCAAAGGAACATGGATTGCTGAGCAAAATATCTATAACTGAGTTAACTTAATTTGATATTATTTCCCAAGTTTTTAATTGATAGTAAGAAATAAGCTAAATGAACAATTAAGTAAATAAAAAACTAAGACTAGGCTAACATAAATTAAAACACTTCTGCTAAAGGAACTATCCACCTCAACTTTCTTTATAATTACTCAATCAAAAATAACACAAGTGATTAAGGAAAACCTGTTAAATAAAAAAAGATATCTTGTTCAAGAATATCATTATAATTAATAAATCATCTGTTTAAGAACAATCTAATACTTAGCATAACAATTTGATTTTGAACTACTAAGCCTTCATTAGACCCTCTCGAGAGAGATCTAACTCTAACCCATTCTTAATTCAGCATTCTAAAATTTAAATCAACTGCTGAACAACAAATCGCTACCTCAATTCTCAGAATGCAATAATACATTGACATGAGAAGAATAAGCTAAAAACATATATATCCTCAATTAAAGTATGAATTAGCATTCAACTATCTATTCAATATGTCAAACAACAATTCAACCATAACTAATGATAGGAGTTTGCCCAAGAATTAAGAAATAACACACTTGCATTAAAATTAAGCTCAAATCAATTTCATTACAATCAAAGTATAAGGGTTCAAGTTTCCCTTAGCAAAAGTAAAGATTACTCATCAAACATGATTGAAAAAATTGAAAAACTAAAGTAAAACAATACAATACTCATGAAGCTTCAAACTTGCTCTTGATGACTTCTTAGCATATGAAATAAAAAGCTTAAATCATTAAGGGAATTAAAAATGAAAAAGAAAAGAAAAATCTAATACTAAATTGTTATACAATTAACTAGAGAAAACTAAGTTTAAAACTATGAAGAAAATTCATCTCTTTAACACACCTCAATTCTGGTGTTGAAATTTGCTTAAATACTCTAAAAAGAAGAAGTTTGGTGCCTTGTAACTTCCTAAACCAAATGATATAAGAGTTTTATCATAATAGGAAGTATTCCCCTAATGTGATGAGCTTTCTCCCTCAGGTAAGGACCTAATCCCCTCTGATTAGGGCTTTTGTTCTATACTCAACATGCATCTTGCCTTCAAAATTCCCAAATTGCTCCAATTTTCTTCCTTTCTTCAAATAACTTCTTTTTTTCTCCAATTTAGCACCTAAAAATACCAAATTACAATTAAGTCCACATAAACTATAAATAATAAAATTAAACACCAAATTAACCAAATTAACACTAAAATAACAATTAAATCACCTAAAAACACACTAATAATATAGTTATAATTCACTATTATCAAATACCCCACACTTAGTCTTTGATCACCCCTGAGAAAATTTAAACAAACCAACTTCTTAAAATAATCAAACTTTAAACAAAAATCATGCATTTCAAAATCATGCTTAGCAATTAATAAGAGAACTTAACAAAATTCTAATTAGATTAAGCTCAATTAAGATAATATGAGCTAGTTTTCATATGTGTATGCAAAACAAAAGTATTTTGAGCTCTTGTTAAAATCAAAAGACCAATGCAAATTCACAATCAATCTTAGAATTAATTCACACCTAAATGCAAAAGTGGTTTCACATTTGAAACTCTAGAAACACCATAAGCCTCTCCTTTAGCACCAGAACCCGAATGTCATCTCCCCTAAAAAACTTAAAAGCAAACATAAAATCACTAGGTGTTCAATGGGTTATAATGTGGTTAGGGTAGTGGTTATGAAGAATGGAAATAGATAAACAAAAAGAATAGCCACCTCCTGACTAAATAAAGCAATATTTCTAAAATTCACTACACTAATTCAAAAACATACAATGTAATCAAACTTGCTTACTTAACCCTTTATACTCAAACCACACTTGACAGAAAAGATTATTAAAACTCTTCTCAATTTCATAATTCATCCCACTTTAGAATTCACAAATTCATTCCCTTTTAAACATCTCACACTTAAAGATTTTCCATATGCTACTAGTTTTATTGCAAATTGCCTTTCTTTCTCTTTTTTCTTATTTTTTTTTCATTACTGGAAAATCAAGGATAATATGTGTTTTTACAAGTTTAAATTTCACTAATTACTTGACTTCATCCATAACTTATACAAAAGTACCAAATATCCTTTTCTATCCACACTCTTCAATTACCAAAAAAAAAAGTCAATTCTTCCCAATCCTAGAGTGGCCAATTCTTAAAAAGGGGGATAAAGGTTATTTAGGCTATATGGTAATTAAATAAGTGTAACAAGAAAAATAAGTATGTATGCATTAAGCATATCTTATTAAGCTCAAAATGGCTAACAAAAGATAAATAAACATATAATAGTCTTAATATGGCATAATGAGACAATTTTTCCTATATCACTTTCGAAGTTGTTTGAGTTATTTCTATACTTTGAAGGGTGATGAGGAAGGTTCTAGTATCTTAAATTTCTTGTTTAACTATTTAAATGCTTTAGTTTTTCTTCTATTTTAAAACTGTTCTTTAGTGTTTAAAAAGTGAAAACTAACAAATATACGTCAATTTAAATGCTAAATTAGTTAAAATTTCATTAAACAACATGCTTAACTTACAGCTAAACAAAGAATTTGACTATTATACATTATAAGTTAAAGTTCAATATGTTCAATTTTGAAAAAAACTAGGGCGAGCAAGTAATTACAAAGTTGAAATCAAGAGTGAAAAGAAGATAATGACATTTGAAGATGGTTTAGAGTAAGAAAAATGAGATAAAATAATTAAACTTAGTCATTAATGCATTTCATCAAATCCATTGTGTGCATAAATGAACTAAACCAATTTGCAAGCAATCTCAACCCAAAATCAAGTCAACAAATCAAATCAAACCATGTTCTCACATAACAAGCAAGCTAGATGTAAAGTGAATTAAAGTGAAACATTAATTAAACTCAAACTAATCTATAAGTAAATCTATGTTCAAGAAAAATAACCCCATATCAATTCAATCCATAAACATGCAAAGGAAAAGATAAAATAAGTTATAGGCATGCTTACTTGATGTATTGAAGAAAAACCAAAGCTTTTAACTTTGAGTGTTAGGTGAGGGAGGTGTATGTCTTGGGTGAAGGAGTTTTTCCCCTAGGTAAAGGATTGTGTGTCTTAGCTAAAGGAGTGTAAGAATAGGGTAAGAGTGAAATGTGGAGGGGTAAGGAAGAGTTGAGGGCCATATAAAGGAGTTGGTCCCTCAGTAGAGGGAGATTTCCCTTGGTAAAGGGGATTGTTTTAGCTTAGGTAAGGGAAAGGTCCCTTGAGAGAAGGGAGGATGAGGGTAGGTGAGGGACTAATCCCTTAGGGAGAGGGAAACTCTGCTCGAGTGAGGAAGAAGCTACAGGAAAACAAGGCCAAAAGCTCAAAAATTCAATTTTAACCCATTTTGTCACTCAAATCCTCAATTAAGCTTAATCATTATTAGTTATTTCTTATGTGCATTCTCAAATTACTTCCACATTACAAATTAAATCCACTTAAATTCTTCAAACAAATAAGCACATCTAAATCTAATTACACACCACCTTGACACTTAACTAAATTTGAATCAAAACCATAAATAAATTAAATGAAAGCATACAAACTTGTTTAATTACATTCCAAATTCAATTCACACTTTAAAAATGAATAACTCTTACTAAGTTCATGAAGCACAAAAAGATAATGAAATATCTCACCTTACCCATGAAAAACATACTCAAAAAGCATAAATCCACGTTAATTTCAATTAAATTGTAATTCCCTATACTTGGCACCCCTAAAAACCATATGAACTTTTTAATTAATCTAGAAGCATATACTAATTCTAATCTAAATACAATAATTAAGCACAAATATCATTAGACGTAGCTTTTTCTTTTCAACCCCAAATTTTTAAACTTATTCATTGAATGACAAAAACACAGAAGACTTAAGAAAACACTGAGAACATAAATTAAACTATATGAGCCTCTGAATTTTAAACTAAAAACATGATATCAATCTATTAAAAATAACATACCAAACATAACTCATAAAAAAGACAAAATTTAAAGAGAAAAGTTAGAAGAGTTCTGGTTTATCGAGTCCCAGCTCAACTCATGTTACTCTCTGGAGGTCGAGCTTGTGATCCAAATATAAATCACTCCAAACTTTGCTCCTCATTTTCTCTAATCAATAAAAGAAACTTTTCGAAATTCACCAAGGCTAAAAATTCTATGTCTTCGATAAAGTATGACTCAACCTTTGGCTCATTAAGAAAGAACTATACTGGCTCTTTTATCCATAATAAATTCTTTAAGTGGACTGAGTTCAGTGCTTCCACTTAAGAGACTTCTCTGATGAAAAATCATTCACAAGAGATCTAAATTCATTCTCCAACACATAGGACTTATTTTCAACTATGATTGGTTCTTTTTTTTAACTCATACACCACATACTCAATTTCTTTATTATCCATCATTGGCACATGACTCAATTCATCCATGTTATCACCACCACCTTGACTTCGTATAGAAATCATTAAAAACTCATCTTGGATTCTAGATTTTTAATTCCCAATTCTTGATCACTTAGCAAATGCTCTTGAGTTTTTAATCTTTTGATTTTGAAATAAAGCCTATTGGTATTTGATCTTCTCCTTTTGAGAATTAATTGTAGCAATCCATTTTTTTCAACTCTAAATTGCTTCTCTCTGCTTGCAAGCAAGTCAAGAAAAACTTTAAATTTAGAGGTACTAGACTATTGTGAACCCCATGGAGAATAGGACTCTTCAAAGGATGGTGATGAATAGACTATTGAAGGTTGATGTGAATATTGTAGTTCTTACATCTCTCTCCTCAAATCTTCCATTTGTCCTCTTAAAAGAACCAATTCATAGTCTTGAACATAATCTTCCATCATATTTTAAATGCCTAAAAATCTTCCTGTAAAGAATAACACCAAATCAAAAATAAATAAAAAAAATAAAAATCTCAAACTAACTCAATTATATATATTAAATAAACAATACTATTATTTCCTGGCAATGGCATAAAAAACTTAATTGATTTCTAAAAAGTATACTAAATTGGCTAATAATATAAGGAAATACAATTATGACCCTAGAATATCAAATCCAAGGAAACATAGATTGCAAAGCAAAATTCTATAATTGAGTTAAATTAATCTGAGATTATTTCCCAAGATTCTAATTGAAAGCAAGAGCTAAGCTAAATGGACAATTAAGTAAATTAAGAACTAAAACTAGACTAACATAAATTAAAACACTTTAGCTAAAGAAACTATCCATCTCAACTTTTATTATAATGACTCAATCAAAAATAACACAAGTGATTATGGAAAACCAGTTAAATAAAAATAGATATTTTATTCAAAATATCATTCTAAGTACCAAATCCTCTATTTAAGAACAATCTAATACTTAGCATAATGATCCAATTTTAAAATTCTAAACATTTATTACACCCTCTCTTGAGAGATCTAACTCTAGTCCATTCTTAATTCAACATTTTTAAATAGCAATCAACTTCGGAACAACAAATCACTACCTCAGTTCTCAAAATGCAACAATACATCGACATGAAAAAAATAAGCTAAGAACATGTGTATCCTTAATTAAAGTATGAATTTGCATTCAAACATCTATTCAATATGTCAAACATCAATTCAACCATAACCAAAGATAAGATTTAGCCTAAGAATTAAGAAATAACACACTTGCATTAAAATCAAGCTCAAATCAAAGTCATTACAATTAAAATATAAGGGTTCAAGTTTTCCTTAGTAAAAGTAAGGAATTTCTTAGCAAATATGATTAAAACAATTGAAATGATAAAGTAAAAAGATACAATACTCATGAAGCTTCAAACTTGCTCATAATGACTTCTTTGCACATGCAGTAGAAATCTTGAATCTTTAAGAGAATTGAAAATGAAAAAGAAAAGAAAAACTAAGTTTAAAGTACTATATAATTAACTAACACTATAAGAAAATACTAGATTAGCATTGGAAATTAGCAACAGAAATGGTTGATTTTTTGTTACTAACATAAATTAGCAACGGAAGGTTTAGTTGCATATTCATTAGTTGCTAATTTTTAGCAACAGAATTCATTTCTTTTGCTAAAGTTAGCAACGAAATTCAAAATCAGTTGTAAAATTCACCAAAGATAAGATTTCATAAATTGGTCAAAATTACCAATAGAAATTAATTTTCATTGCTAAATTTAGCAATTGAAATTCAATTTCCATTGTTATTTTTAGCAATGAAAATTAAAATTTTAGTTAGAAAATTCACCCACTAATAAAAAAAATTATGACGCTGCTATCCATTGCCATTCTATAACTAAAAATTATTACAATTTTTAATCATTGCAATTAGAATATAGCCACTTTAGAGCAAATGAGAAGATAATGGCATTCTCCTTCCGACTTTTGGATAAAATATGAGTAGTACCCACAAGGATTATACTCTTCATGAAAATTATCAAAAGTTAAAATTTATTTCCACACAAAGAATAGTACCATCATAATTCACAGCAAAAGCAAATAGGTAAATAGAGAAAGCAAAAAATGCCAAAGTTCCCGAAATGAAGAAAACATAAAAAGCCAACAAATCTTATCGATTAGCACATTAAGAGCAGTAATGTTATAAAGAGATGGAAACTGATATAAAACCTTATATGGAATAAACTAAACTATAATTAGATAATGATGCTAGGAGCCTCAGATAGAAATTGCTTTATCTTAACAAAATGAGGTTGAAACTATATCATCATTTTAACAAAAATTCATAAAAATTGCTGCAACAAACAATAATATTATTGCTGTAATAAAGATCCATAAAAGTTAACATACCTCTTTCTTATGCACATAGTATCAGTCCCATGTTGTTTAAAAGGCATACAATTCAAATGTTCGAGAACATTAGTTTAAAAGACCCAATTTTGCATATTAATCAACAAAAGCAGGAAGAGAATAAAAAAGAAAAGAAAGAAAAAAAAGCAAAAAAAAGGTGGGATAAAATCTGAAGAGGCCATAATAATTTCCAGTATGTAAATATGAGTAAGAACATTTACCTCTATAGTAGAAAGAAAATCCACATCTACTTCTTTGTTTTATATAGACTTCTCAATTCTCTGAAAGTAAGAAAATACCATTCAAGTTGGAAATATGTTTCTAGTGAGTTCCAATTTACACATTAGATTTTTTTGCTTTATAAGCAACGAAATGAATCCAAGAACCATTAACTCTGTAGTTATCATTTTCAAAGTCAACAAGGGCAATCCTACAAACAAAACTTTCATTCTTATTCATTAGAAATGATATAATTGATATAACTTAGCCAAAAAATTTCACTTTTGCTGAAGTGTTGACTGTAATCATCACAATCCATTAGCTTCCCTTTTCTAAAAAAAATATGATTGGTACTATTTTTTCTTTTACTTCAATGGATGGATATGGAGAAAGACTTTGACCAATGACCCATAATTGTAGGTATCATAAACAATATTGTTACCAGATCTAATTTTCTCCAAAGCTTCAAATAGAGCTCTCTTATGTTTTTTATGGACCACTAGATTAAGATGTCATAATGTTTTAGATGAAAGGCAATTGGTGCTTCTCAATAAATCATAATGGCAAAATTGAACCACTAGTAACTTTTCAGTAACAAAGACTTGAAGTGAAAAAAAAAGGTGAGTAAATGTTAAAAATGATTTAGCATAACAAGGAAAATTCCTATTGAAAGCTATTATTTCAGGTGAGAAAAGTGGGAAATGGAAGCATTAATCTCATGGGAAGATAATGAAATCCTAATTTGATGGAAAATTTGAGATAAAATTAAATGAAGATAAAGAAAGAGACTTTTATCCCTTTAAACCCAAACTTTAATTAATGTCCCCAGAGTTGTTGTAGTAGATAAGTTGGAAGAGTTAAGACAACATTAAATTGTATGAACATGAATAGTTCAGACACAAACAAGAATAAAGAATTTTCTGGCATAACTAAGGAAATAGTTATTTGTTGGGTACTTTTTTAACCTAATTGCTTCGATTTTGATCTTTGTTTTGTCACCATTAACAAATCAAAAACAAATCCTCTAGGGACATTAGTGATTATCTTTGCAATAAGATTTTAAGGCACATTCAAAATGATGTTGGATGATGTCCAAGATTATGAGTTATTCCTTCTAAAAAATCAAATGAATAATTTAAAGGGATAAATGTAAGTATTACAGCACATGCCTACATATTCACGAATTGCTTCTTCATCATGCTATGAAGATCCTTATTCTCTTTGGGTGCCATAAGCATCATCTTCATCCAAAGTTCAAAGTCTTCTCGACATGCTTGCATGTTGGGAAAAGCAATTCAAATTTGAGAAGGAAGAGTAGAAGGCAAAATTTAAATTTAAAGAGGTGAAGATAAAGAATTAAGAAGAGAAGATTAAGACTCAAGAGAATTTGTTGAGAGATCGATAAATAGGAATTAAAAAGATTGAATCCCAGCCGGAACTCTTAAGTATTTCTATAGAAAATCAAGGTGATGTTGTATCATTGAGGAATTAAATAAAGTATTAATGGTGGATAAAGAAGAATCTAACTTTTGGGTGTATGAGAAAGAAAAGGAATAGATTGTCTTTGAAGACCAGTCTTGTGTTTGTATGGAAGATGTGTTTAAATCTCTTCTGAAGAATTTTTCACCAAAAGAGCAAGAAATATTCAATTCTCAAGTGAAGGCACTGAATACAGTCTATTTGAAGAATTTTTCAACAAAAGAGCAAAAAGTATTCATCTCATTGGTTTCTAATCTTTTTCAAGTGTCTAATCCTTGCATTTTTACTAAGATTTCATTAACTTACTCTTAGTTTTCTTTTTATTCTTCATTTAGCCATTACTCATCCTTACTTATTGCACATTTGTTTTATCTTATATTTTGTATCTAAATTACTTATAATTTCATCCTTAAACATATATTTCATACATTTCCATTACTAATTCATCAAAATTTTCCTAAGTAGACATTAGGTATACCATTTGGCCTTTATGTATACACAACCAATCACATACTAATTTATGCCTTAAATGTTTCATCATATTTTTAATGCTTAAATCATGTTTGTCTACCATTATTTCTTTATAGTTAACATTTACTTTACCTTAGCTTACCTTAATACCATTTGGCCATAATGGGACTTTACCTATATCAAATTGCTTAATTCACACAAATCATTCTAAGCATGATTAACATAACTCTAACAATTAATCGATTTATTTCCTTTCATAACCATAATTTCTTATACTTACATAATAGGTTTCAATTCTAACTTTCTAGATTTAGATATGTTTTCATGCATTTAACTTCATCAATTTCATTATTCAACATTCAATTTAATTTATTTACCATTAATTTGAATTTAAGCAAGCTTTTTATGTATGAACCCTAAGTTACATAATAGGTTCCAATACTAATTTTTTACTTTTAATCACACTTTCATGTATTTGTTTTCATCAGTCTCATTATTTAACATCTAATTTCATTTATTTGTCATCAATTAAATTTTCACTCATATCACACACAAAAATCCTATGTTACATAACCTTAATCATATGAAATAAATTAGTTTAGGTATCCACACTCCTATTTTTCAAAGTTCCCTCATTGTGTTCGGTTCCTTTTCACCTTTTTCCTTTAATTTCACTTTATTATTCTTGTATTTCTTCCTTGGCCGAATCCTTCCATTAATTTTTTGCTCAATTTTATTCTTTTATAATTCAAAATATACTCAAAATATTAATCTCTTCCTAAAAATCTACCTAAAAATCCATTAAACTCATTAAAATTTTACCAAATTAACTTACTTAAATTTTTACTCCAAACCTTTTCTTCATAATTTCATCAACTTCGCCTACAAAAAGAGGTTCTTAAGATGACTAGTGATGAATATAAGGCTTTAGAATTATTTAGGTGTGAAATTTAATGGATTAGGTGGAAAAACTTAGAAGAAAATGGAGAAATTGGAAGATTGTGTGGGATGGCTAAAAGGGATAAGAGAATGGGAGAAATTTCTAGAAATTTCCGGTTTCTTGGCCTTTTCCACCCATCCTAATTAGGCCAAATCAAATCCAATCAATTTGGATCCAACCAATTAGGCCCAATTTAATTAATTAACCAATATTTTATTCTAATTATTTTTTTTATCACTTCTCTTGCACCATTTCTCACAAAAATATATCCATAATTATAAAAACAAATAATTTATTAGGTTGCATGAATATTTTTGAGTCAATCTAATACCATTTTTTGATTCAATAAATTTCCGTTAGTTAGAAAACTCATTTTTTTGTGTCACCTTAAAATTAATTTTATTATTGCCAAATAATCCCTTATCATATTTTAAGTGAATTCATGTATTCAAATAATTTTTATAGGCCTTTAGTATAATTTTCAAGTTTGATCAAAGGTCGATCAAACCCTAAATATTGGTTGGGTGTATTTTTTATAAAACCTTTTAAGGGTCTATTTAACATCAATTTTATCTCAAATTATACTACCAAACTCATCATGAAATTGTACTTTCTAATGATGTAAAAATATTTTTGTAGGTTTTGTTTTCGATGTCACTATTCATGGCCTAAAAAATACTATGCTCAAAATTAAAATTTTTGGCCATTATGGGAAATATAATTGACGTGCAAAAATTTAAATCTTTGTATAGAATTTGGGTTATACACATGCATGTTGTTTGTTTGTTAAATTGCCTTAATAAGAATTAATATCAATTTGTATGTTTTTAGTGTGTGTTAACAAAGGTTTTTACAAATTGATTCCTCTATAATTTCTTAATGTGAGCTATACAATTAAGTAAAGAGCTTGTTGTTGTGAATTTCCTGCTAAACTCATATGGACTTCCCTCATTTGGGCATCGTTATAACATTGTTGCCATTAATAGCCTCTTTCTTTTAACATTTTAATTGATTTAATTCTGAAATTGATTTAACAATTGATTTGCATTGAGTGAGTTTCGCTACCTATTTTGTTTGTTAGAACAAAAAATGGAACTTAGCAATTAAAAATTTCACTCAGAACTTAATTCTAAATTGCTGCTCACCAATCACTTGTAAATTATCTCAATAATAGTTTGAATTATATATCTTTGGGCATAAATTTAGTTATGAGGCAAAATGAAAATCCTTTAATTTTGGCACATCTAGCATGAAATAAAACTATTGTTAGTGCTAGTTCCATTCTTTTAGCAAAGTGTGCACACTGTAGTTTGATTTAGTTTTAGTAATTCTTGAACACAATTTGAACTCATGATAAATTCACATTTTTTGCCAGATTAATAGCTAGCTTTAATTATTTACATTGTTGGACCATATTTGAGCATTATTTGTGCAAAAATAGATATAGTTTTAGAGCTTAGTTCAATATTTCTATGTGCTTGCTTGGTTTTAGAGTAGTGTTGTATCGTCATTTTGCTAGTTTGCTTTCAATTCATGAATTCTAAATTAGAAAAAATGAGCAATTTACTAGAATAGGGGAATTGAAAGGTTAAGATGCTTGAATGCATTCCTGGGCTTGAATGATTTGATTAGGAATAATTTCACATGGATAATTCTTGGTTGTCCAATTTAACTTATCTAGCATGAATCAAAGTGTTAAATTAAAGTTGTTGCATTATAAATGAACTTGAACTTATATGGCATTTTATTGGCTTGAATTTACTTCTTGGATTCTAATAAGGGAAGAGTTAGCATGCTAAATTTGAAATTTTGAGATTTATCTAATTGAATGTATGATTTTATTATATTATTTAAATTGGGAAAATTTTTGCATAGTTATTCTAAATTGAGATTACTAGATGTTTTTAATGATTTATTGATTTAACTATTTTTTTGTTCTTTAATGTGACAAAATAGGTGATTTTGATTCATTTGTGATGAGATCCATATTTGCTAAACTCCAAACATTTTGAGCTTTAATTCACAACTTTCATTGCTTGATTGTTTTTATACTAGTGTGCTAAGTTGAGGAAGCTGTCATTTTCATTGCATTTAGAATTTACTGCCATTTTTCTAGCTTGCATTGGTCTTTAAAATTCTCATTTGTAAATATGCATGCTGAAATTGAAGGATAGTGGCTTGAGCTTGATAAGATCTACCATTTTATCTTATTTTTAACATTAATCTGGTGCTAACAATTAATAGGGATAGCTCTTGGACATTCAAATAAATTTTCTTGAAATCATGCTTCGTAATTTTTATGCTTTACAATTTTTGCTACAATATTCTTCAACTTATGGTTTTACTTTATATGTCATGGGATAATGCATGTTTGCTAAAACCCAAACTTTTGGGATTAGGCTAATTCATATTTGTTATTTAATTTCAAAATTATTATAGTTGAAACCTTAATTTGTTGCTCATATATTTTGCTTATAAAGCATGTTAAAGCAAATTGTGCATTTTTCATTTTTTTACTAGAAAATTTTGCATTTTCAATCTTTTGCCATTAAAATTTCAAGGTTTAATCATTTATGCTTATTTATTAGCTTTCACTTGTGCATTGTATTTCAATTTTAGTTAATTCATTCTTGTACATTTTTCTTTTATGAATCCTGTGCTTTTTTATTGCATTATTGTTAATATCTATGTTTTACACTTCAATTTTCATTATATCTTTTTTCTTCTCATTAGCTAGAACATTATTCTCTATTATGCAAATTCTTCTATTTTGATTTGTGGCACAGTTTTAGTTCTTTCAATATAGCTATTGTATAGGTTATGCTTGATTGAGATGTTAATTAGTTTATTTTATTTCTTCACGTAAAAATTTCTTGGATGCAAGATAATAATCAACCATTAGCGTATATTTAGCCACCTAATTGGTTAAATCCTACACATTAAAATTTGTTTGAGAAATTAGCAGCAAAACTCATCATTCCAAATTAATTTATGAGAAAAATGACACTGGTGGAGCTGGGAATTTATGACATTGCTCTAATTTTACTGCACAACATCGATTAGGAGGAATTCTTTGGATTCAATGGCCCATCATATAGTAAGCTTACTTTGGAATTTCTATGTACCTTCAATTATACTCCTAAGATATCAAAGGAAGATGCAAATGCTATTCAATTTAAAGTAAAAAATATTTCCTATCATATATAAACATATATATATATATATATATATTGGTTTTTGACTTGGCTAGATATTTACATCTTTCAGTGGATGGTGAGATAAAGATTACGATTAATTTAAGTGAGCATTAGGCCACTATTAGAAAGTTGAACACCCAATTTAATGCATTGAACACCAAGTCCATAAAGCTTATCTCACCCTTGCACCAGTACTTACCCAAAGTTATGACTTCTTCGGTCTTTATGAGTACAACTTACCCCAGCAACGTGACATCATTGGATCCTTTTTTGTTTTCTATGGAGAGTAATATAAAAGTAAATGTTGTCCCTTGGGTTCATAAGCTACTAAATAAGGATACTATGAGTTCTAGAAAAAAGATTGGATTTAGGGGTTTGATCATTGTGATTATGAGAGTGCTCCACATACCATAGCTTTAGATAGGACCAGCTTTAGGGTTATCTTATTTGTTGGATAATGAGGTTGTATTGAGGTGCCAGATAGCTATTGAGGATCCTTCTTTAGAGTATGGGTAGAGGTTGATGCAAGCTAATGAGATAGGTGCTTTTGGAAGGATGATTATAATGCTACACCACCACCAATTTTCACCACCTAGATCAATTGTATGCATTTTAGATAAAAGGGTGAGACCTAAATCGGATATAAATTTTTCCCCTCTAGATATAAGTCATCTTGCATTAAGTTTAGACATTCCATCTTTTTCTGCACCTTCTGTATAGGTAGCTTTTCTACACTTGGATGATTTTATAGTCTAGGCTTTGCTATTAGGATGCAGTTATGGCTATAACTATCACTTTGAAGTTTAGGACTTCTATTTATGGCCTAGGGAGAGAGCAAGCTACTTTTTAGAAGCAAGTTTGGAAGAGGTTAGATTTATTAGAAAAGGGATTGATGGAGATTAAAGCTGCTATGTCTCAAAATGACAAGCTTGTCATAGACATGGATCTTAATGTATAATTTGTTATAGAGCAATTATCAGTTAATGAGAATCAAAAGGAGAAAGTGAAGAAGGATGTGATCATAAGAGCAGAGCAAAACACAATATCTTTAGAGGTATATTGGCAGAGGATTTATACACAACTTGAAAGGATGAGGAGAGAGTAGAGGATTTTTTACACCAGTGGAAACTGTCTATCCTCCACACTTAAAGCAACCACCATAGTTATATCTTTTCAGGAAGTGCCATTTTCACAATTATTTTTAGCATTATATTTTTTTAGCTAATGTAAATATATAGACTTATAGCATAATATATTTATTTTTGTTGGTTATTTGGTGGAATTGTGGCTGAGCCATTGACGTTTGATAACATAGTTATATTTTTGTTTATTTGGCTATGATTGTCATATATTTCATAGTATTTCATGGTACATAGTTTTATGATATTTTGCATAGGTCTTAAGTTTCATTTTTTATATGTATAAGTGTTAGATAGAATTTTTCACATACCTTAAATTTGTATAGTGATTATTGATTTTCGCCAATTTTGAGAATACTATAAGAATTTTTATTTACAATAAGTTAATTGTGCTATTTTGAAAACAAATAGGTGGAATAATGTAACATCCTAAAAATTACGATCTATATAAAAATTACTTTCCTAACTATGAACAATAACATCAAAGTGGCATTAGGTGTGATTATATTAGCAATAGTATAGTAGATTTCATAAAAACTCTAAAGTTGAACGTATATGAGTTAGAGAAATCTAGGATAGGTGACCTACTAGGAAGTTGGTGCTCAACCATTATATGAGATAGTGTGAGGTAAATGGAGTCCAGTGGTATAATTTGAAAAGAAATTGAGGTTAGATAGGTCCTTAAAATAGATAATGAAGAATTTCATAAGTACCCTTATCCGGATATACCATAAGTTTGACCAGGCTCTAAAATATTCTATAGACATCCAAAAACTATTTTGATTACATGAACTAATTAAAAATATCCTAAATGAATTTTAGAAAGCAAAAATAATCTTTTTGATAGCTTTGGATTTTTCGATTTTGGACCGTTGAGTTTTCCTAACGAAGATGGAACTATATCAAAATGATGTTAGAATAACCTTAAATTTTAAAAACATCTTATTGGTTATATTTTTACATGCTGAGAAAGTTTTTAGAGAATTCTGATAAGTGAAACACTAAAACCTAAAAAATGATGAAAAATAGAGGTTAGTTTAGTTACTGGGGTTAAAGGTCATTTTTATTAGTTAAAGAACATAAATATCATAAGATAATAAGTTATAATCACTACACCCATCAGTTGTGAATGAAAAATTATTGGATTTGGCATTGGGTCAAACATTAAATGAGTAAATCTTAGCCCTTCATTTGGTACAGTAGAGGAAAAATTAGGGAATTCTAGAATTTCCAACAAAGTTCCCTAAAATAACTCCATTCTTTCCTTCTTCCTTCCTAAAATCCGAAACTTCCTCTTTCCCTCGATCCACCATTTTTCTTTTTTTTTTTGCTTTTAATTTTTACCATATCTTAAGCCTAAATTTCACCTAGATACATTGGAAAACCCTCTTTTTCAACTTAGCAATAAGATTTTAATGCAAAAAAAAGCTTCAAAAGTGTGGATTTATAGTAAAAAAAAGTTAACCTAAATAAGAAAATTCATGAGTTTTTATTAGAATTAATTAGGGATTTTGGTATATAATTGTAGAGAATCATTAGTAAATTATTTTATGAATATTTATATGCTTATATTGGTGAATAATACTCATTATTTATTCCTCACATAATTCAGCTTAAAGAAGAGTTTTAAGGTGAGAAAAAGAGCTAGGAAGGGAATGACAAGGAAAAGAGAGATTAAGTGATTTCAAGTCAAAACATTTTGAGGTTAGTGGATACAAAGCTACACTTAATTTCATTTGTTTCCTTTAAATTTTGCCTAAATTCATATTATGTCACTATGGAATTCCAGGTATAATTTTGAAATAATTTGAAATATATTAATAAAATGATAAATTAATATGTAATGAATAAAAATTAATGAGGTGGAAGAACCTAAGGTGGCCAAATGATACATTTAGGATTATTATGTGATATTTGAATAGTTAATGGAAGATTAGACATAAATTGGATATTATGAAGATAAGAAACCTATTATATGTGATTAAAACCTTAAAGTTCATGTGTTTATAACGTGGCTAAACAAAACATAATGATGTTTATTTATGTATTAAATGGTTATAGGTATAATTTGAATGTGTACTCTTATATGAAGGTTTAAAATGACCAAGGGAACACATAAGGCATGATAATGTATGAAAAATTATGGTGTATGCTTATGACTAAATTGACATATTGATGTATATTTGTGCATTAAATGGATATTAAAGGAATTTAAATGTGTATTATTACATAGAAGTATAAAAAGATCATAAAAAATGTAAAGCATGAAATTGTATGAGAAACAATAATGTGTATGTGTGAAACCATCATGCTTGAATGATGTATCATATGAAAATGATATATTTCAACCATATTTGGATGATATTACGCATGTATACCATGAATGTATGATTGAAAAATACAAATGAATGGAAATTTCCCAAATGTATGTGTTACATAATGTGAAATTTATGTCAAATTATGTGAAAAGTGTAAATGAGATGAGTAATTCAATTGCCCGTAGAATATAGGGATTAAATCGTCATTTACCATCTTAATGGAAAAATAAGTGAGAAACAAATAAAAGTATGTAATGGTAAGGACCAAAGAGTAATTTAGTGAATTTAAAGTAGAATTATAAGTTAAGAAGTATTAAGTCATAACGGAGGGTAAAATAGTAATTTTTTAAATATTATTTGTGTGAATGAAATTTTGTATAGTGTATCCACCACTAGAAAACTTTGTTGTTTAGCGCTTGATTTTGTGTGACTGCACATAGGGGATAGGTAACCGTAGATGAAAAAGAGAAGCAAATCAAATGGCATGCACATGTGCGTCTTAGATGGATGTGTAGGACTTATGTGCCTGATGTATTATCCATTTTGGATTATGTAATATAATATGTAATGAAAGTTAAACAAGGGTGAACATATAGTTATGTATGTTAGCATGACACTTTAATCATGGTTCTGTGTTATATATGTATTGTGTTATTGGTTGTGAGTTGATAATTAGAAGTGCTTGTGTTTTTATTAAAGTTTTGGAGGTGGAGATTGAACATTGGGAGTGTGATTTTGACACTTGTAGGTTTGGATAACATAATTTTATAGCTGTTATGCTGCCCAAAATTTTACCAAATAAATAGTAATGTTTCTATATTAAAGTTGAATAGAATCCTAAGTTAATCTAAAATTGTCTATTATTTTTTATACAGGAATAAATGGCCTAAGTTAACCATATGATGTTATCACTAGTAATGCACCAGTGTTCGGGCCATAGTTCGACCATAGGGTGTTCCAAATTATTTTTATGTGCTTCATTTCCTTTCACTGATGACAGTGCAAATATTTAAGTTTTGGGTGGAGAGTTATTTCAATGAATCAAATTGATTTTTTTGTCGTTTTGTTTTGGTTTGTTTTGTTTTGACCTTTTTGTGTGTTTTTGTTTTGTTTCAAGTTATTTTTTAATCATTTTGTGTTTTTAGAGTAATATTTTTTAAATTTGTGTTTTGTTTTTGCTATGTTTATGCCAATTTATACCCAGAATATTGAGATAGTTGTTTCTTATTGACTTACCTTTATTTTAAATTTTTATTTTATCCTAGTAGTTCTCAATTTTGAATGGTTTGATCTAAGTTCTAGTCTTGTTTGTATATTTTTTTGCTAGACTTTTTGTAAACCTTCATTATACTTTGTAATCAATAATTTCTAAATTTTGAACACTTTGAGCTTTTTTTTGAAAATTGAGAAAAATCTAGTTGGAATTAGGGATGTGTACCACCCTATACCCAAATAGCGGATCGAGTAACGCAATGTCACTATTAATATCTTACTCATGTGTATCATTAACCAATTCTCTCTATTAACCATCTTAAAGTCGATAATCATTAACCTTATACAATAATCATCACAACATAACGGAAATATTATTATACTAAAATATACATATAAATTTCAAAATATCACAATCATACATATAGATGCCACATATACCTAAAAAAAATATCCCTCTTTACTGCATGACTTCATTAGTGTTCAATGCATGTCCCTTCAAACACCTGTCTACTTCTCTAAGTGCATGCGAGCACTAAATAACTATGCGTTAAACATAATATGTTTAGTGATGGATACCTAACTAATAAATTTCATATACATGCACACACATATATTTAAAATTTTTGTTCTTTACTAAATTACACCTATCATCTTAATTTATCTCCATCAATTTTCTTCATTCTTTCTTTCCCTATTGTCATGAGCCATAATTGGTTTCCATTCAGGCTTTAGAGTTTTTAATATTTTTACTAATTTGCATTTACCTCTTTGGTGTCTTAACTATTTTTATTTAAACTACTAATCTTATTCGTTTTAACTTTATTCCCATATTTTTCTTTTCGATTTATCGATTTCTCATTTGCATTTTCATTCTGTTATTTTTATCTCATTTTTCTTGTATCGACTTATTAATTTTCTCTTATTACATACATATCATCATTTAATTACCATTTTACCATTAAAGCACCATTTTTACTTTTATTTCTTTTAGCTACTGAATTTTCTATTTTGTCGTTGAATTATGGTTTACCCCTGTTTCTTCGTTTTAATCTTATTAACACCACTTTAAATTCCTTTATCTATCATTTAAATTGATTTTTACTATTTAATTTTACTATTATTCTTTGTCACACTTCGTCCCTGCTAGGTGAATACTTTATCTTTAGATACTTGTTATATTAAATTTATTCCTCATCATACCTATTTAATATTGTTATTATCATTATTATTTCAATTTGGTTTCATCATCAAAATTCCAATTCAATCCTTATTTTCGCACTTTAATTACACTTACGCCTACACTTCATTTCAAAAATTGATAATTTAGCTCATCACTCCATGTTATACTCTTCTTATAATTTTCATTTAGTTCCTAACTTATATTTCAATATTGGTTTCTATCCTTATTTTACGTTTATTCTCTTTTCTTGCTAATTTACAATTAGGCCCCTGATTTTCTTTTCTATCAACCAATTGATCTTTTTATTTACTATTTTAAATCTTAAATTACTAATTATTTTCTCCATGTTATAAAATTTTTGATTCTTATTCCATAATTCAATTTTTGTACAAAATGAACTTCTATGATTTCTATTCTTCACCTTTAGTTCATATAACCTTTTGATTTGCATTTTTACCTTTTTAAATATTCGTGCATATTAAAAATTTCCTTCTAATCCTTAACTTTAAACTTACCTTCATCTTCTCTTAGATACATGTAAAATTTCTATTTAATACCAATGAATCTTTTTATTTCCTTTATGTATTATCCTTTCATCAATTTATCTATATTACACTAATTTTATAACTTACTCTATATTAACCATCATTTTTCTACTTATTCACATTTTTATCATCTTTTTATCTTTCATTTACATTTAAGCCAATCATAAGTACTACAAAAAATTACACTTTTTGTGATGTAAAAAATCGTCATAAAAAATTTCATTTTCATCAATAAAAGAATATGATGATGAATTTTCATTGTCAATGTATCTACGTAATAAAAAATTTACGTGACAATTTATTTATTTGTCATTGTAAATATCAATTTTTGTGATAAAAATAATTATCGTCACCTTAATTTCTTACTTTTCATGACAAAAAAAATGGCATAAATAAAATTTTATTTTGTCATATAATATTGTTTATCATCACAAAAAAAATTAATATTTTTTACGATAAATTTAAAACTCATTACTAAAGTAAAGTATTTTTAGTGACAAAAATATACTTGTAATCAAAGCAATTAAACATTGACATTGACAACGTAACTGTGATCACAAATAAAGGTAATTTTTATCATATAATAATTTATAGTCACTAAATTTAATACTTTAAATGGCGATAAATAATTTTATCATTAAATTAATATATATTAATGATGAATATAAATCATCATAATATTGACAAATTATGTATCGTAACATAAATATGAATAAAAATAATTATCATAAAAAGATAATTTTAGTGATAATTTTTTATTGTCATTTAATACTATTTTTTAATGACAATATAAATACCGTATTTGTGTAAATTGTGTTGTCATTTACGAACTAATAAGTCGACCAAATGTGACAAATATAATTTTCATATATGCATTGCCCTAAAAAACATCTTAAATTATACGATATACAATCTAATATCTCACTACTAAAAAAATGCAAATTAGCGACGACAAAAGTCGTCGCTAACTGATGTTTTTTCGTCGCTAAATCAGTTAAGCGACAACTTAGCGACGACTTTTATTTTGAAACAAAAGTCGTTGTAGCAGAATTTAGCTACAACAAGAAGTCGTCGCCAAATTTTAGCTACGAAAGAGCGTTGTCGCTAAATATTTGTCGCCATTTTGCTACAACAATGTTCAC